>JBBPTH010000057.1:0-133460 GCA_038094055.1 Chalciporus sphaerocephalus | reverse complement strand
CTGGGGGTGCGCGAGAAAGACCCAGATATAAAACTACATTTGGATGCCGTGCTTCCTTCATTAGCCGCCATTCTCTTTCAAAATACTTGGCAACATCATAACTGTTGGAGGGGAGAACCTCTTTGATCGCCACGTCGATCCCGAGGTAGGAGGCTTTGTATACGTTTCCAAATGAACCCGATCCCAGTTTCTTCCAGTCCCCCTTGATATCCTCGAAAGGGATAACATCGAATGGAACGGACATTGCTCGTCGCAGCTGACGACGTGGTCGAGAGGGTCAACGAGTGTGGTTGTGGGCTGGGCGGGCAGGAACGAAGCCGGCTGGAGTGTGCTTAAGATAGTGACGACGTCGGATGGTCTCACCAATTGGTCCAGCTCAGACGAAACGACACGTGATATTGCATCTAATCTTATATTACGTAACAACCGCTGCTTGGGGGCATATGGGATCAGTTCGAGAACACAGTGGACGTCGGAGTGGAAGCTACAAAGTCCTCGACTCATATCCACTTGGAGTCATGGACACTGGGTGTCTTTACCACGCATAGATCACCTACTGGTCGTTGGACGCAGAACTTGCTAGTTCAATGTTGGCTGTTAACTTGGTCTCCAAGTTATCGATGTCACACTGTGTCGCTGCAGGCTATTGCATTACTCCCTAGTGATGCGTTCGCAGTTTCCACACCTGATCGTCGTTCCTCGTCCCCCTGCAGTTCTGGCTTGTTCGTAAGGCTAGTACTGTCCTCGCGGCGGTCGTAACAGTGGGACGACCTTTTATCCAGTCTATCTATCAATGCCGGATATGGGACTGGTTTGCGCGACATAGCCTGATCACACAGGTTCGTTCTCAACGTCACGTCTGTACCGTTCGTCGGGAGACTCATCGTCATGTGCGATGAGACCGTGGATGACGTCCGCCGTAATGACGATAGAAAAGACGCTGATCTGGAGGAAGGCAAAGACGCCAAGCTTCACGAGAAGCAAACGCAGACCGCTGCAGAAGCCGTTTCATTTTTTTTTTTCGGTTAGAATGCTGAGGACGTTGACATCACCGCCCAATTGTTCGGGTATCAATATATCAAGCCCAAGCCCGAAGCAGCGGCTTTCTGACGGGATCTACATACTTACCAACACCCAGATCATTGCGAAACTCAAGTATCAGTTCCCCTCAGAAGCGTTCCGCTCCACAGTACGTACTATTTATTTCGAGGGATCCAGGCGCTACGAGTCTAGTCGTATCGTCTCTTATTTAGGTGATCATAGGTTCGACTTCAATTCAGTAGATGCCTGAATAATCCCTAGTGCACTCTATCACCCACGGTTGCTGGTATCTCATAACAGTGGAATCACAAGGGTATAGAAACTACTTTCTATTGATATATAATCTCGTATATCCGTCACCGATTCTCGAAATCCTCTGCATGCAGTTGCACGTAGTTCAAAAATCCCGTTTTACTGAGCGAGATGCATTGAGAATGAAAAGTGTGCACATGTGACGTGACCAAGGATGAATGAGACAAGACCAGAAAGCCAAACCAGCCACAGGAAACCATGCACTGGAGAGTGAGCTGGGTCCAGCACTCATGAGGGTCAATTATGTTTTGCTTCATGCCGAATGGCTGGGGTCGAAAGTCATTGATGTAGAAGTCTTGCTGCGTGCCCGCATGTGTGACGAGGATAAGATCTTCCGGTCTGATGCCTGCTTCCTGGGCAATCTTCTTGCCATTTTGCAGGAGATACTGCCATGCAGTCTTCACGGAGGCGACAAATGCTTCGTGAATGATTACAACATCAATCTGCTTGTATGCGGGAACGGCGACCGGCCATCTGCTACAACATCGAACACCCATGGTAATTAGACGTGAAACTTGAAGACGCACCCTGCTATATTCATTGGCATTTCAAATGCTTGTAATGGCTGTCGCCCAATTGGTAAATTTTCCCAACACCAATGGTCTCCACTCGACCTGAATGACACCTTTAGTGCCGCAACATCGTCCTCGACGACGTTACGCAAGCGAACAAATGCATCCCAACCTTTTCCAGCAGGAATATACCCCAGATCACCCACGGAGAATTTGTGTGCAGGTACACTCCGTTCATACCAAGAATGGTCATGACCGCCTGCATTAAACGTTAGGTCACGGACCTGACGCAACGTTAACGAGGGTGTGTCAAACTCGTTGTCTTCGATCAGTTCCTGGAGCTTTGACGATAGCTCAGGAGATTGGCTGCCACTCGGTAGGAGAGACCGCGCTAGGGTCACCAAGTGATTTATTTTCTTTTGCATGTCCTCCGTAACTGGGGCTTAATCAACAGACAGAGAAACAGCCGTAGGTTGATACGAACCATCTTCATCAGAAGTATCACGAGAATAGGTAACTCTGCCCCGATTTGGTAGCATCTAGAAAGAAGTGAGCGAGCAGTGCGTGGACCGCGAGGAGTAGATCGCTTACGTGCAAGCAAGCGTTGAGCAACGTGTGCGCCAAACCATAGTTTCGCGACGTATACCACCTCCCCTCTCGTGGTGGAGGCAAACCCACGACGAGCGTTTTCTGCGAGTCGACACGGAGTCCTGCGGCCTCGAAAGTGGGTCAGTTATTCAGGTAGGAATGTTACCAATGGACAGAATACTAATCACCTCGAAAAAGTCCTGCACTTGGTTCTCCGTGAGGTTCAACTGCCTCTGAACGTACGTCGCCGTATCCTAGTAGCCCAATACTTAGCGAAAGCGGGACCAAGAGGATAATGGCGAGACACCTCACAGCAAGATCACGGTACTTGATCAAAGAGTGAGTAACGCATTGCAAGATATATATAAAAGGATACATACAAATCGAAGCATAAGTTCCATGCAGCTTGCAAGGCTCCCCGTTCTGAGAGTCTCACGCACAAGCGCCTCGGGGGTCTGTGTCCTCACTGATGCTGGAATAAGTACGAGCACACGTCCGACTTACAAAGGACCCTCACCATTTGACAACAGTATGAACGGAGTAGGTGTGTCCTCATCCGAGAAGCCTAGCATCTGAGGTAAACATGGATGACTGCACCCGATTACACCGCTTGTATGTAGACAACACGGGGCACTTACTACAGGTTCTGAAGCATCTTGACATCTCTAAGCCATTCCTAAGTAGTCAAGGTAACTGTCGCACGAGGTCGTAAAATCAATTGGTGTCAACTCTCTCTGTACGCCCTCTCCTTCGGGCCATCGTACTTCTTGACGAGGGCAGACTGCCCTTGCGCCTGCACCTCCATCGCACCTGTCCACCAACCAGTTTTCAAACGCGATCGGCCCCGCAACGTGACTTCAGACTGGTGGTAACGTCGGAACCCATGGTCGTCGCCTAACGCGAGCGACGACAGTTCTTCGGGTAAGTGGTGATCATTCAGAAAGTCCTGAATACCTCTTGTAGATATCTCCGTGATGGGCTCCTCGGCTTGAAGCTCTGTGGTAGGTGAGGTCGACACTTGAATGGGCTCAGAAACAATCTTGTCGGTGACTGTGCGCAATATTGGGTCCCTAATATCCGCCTCCTCGACTTCTTGGATACTCGACTCCTGAGTTGTTTTTTTCTTGTAAGGAGGCGGGAGCTGGGCTGAGTCTTGGGATAGTTGATTCTCGCTAGTCACAGTGCCCCTACGCGATAGTGAATCAACGGTGTAATGCAAGTCGATAAGCGTAGCCAGCTACGACGACGTGACGACATGGATTAGTGATTTTCAGTCGATTCACTTATAAGACAATCTCCCACCTGAAAGGACTGCGCAGCCTCGTCCATCATCCTAGCATACTCCCCGAGCGCATCGTCTATCAAATTCTTTCGTAAAAACCGATCACTCCATTTCCAATCCGAAAGTTTCTTCATAAAGTCGTAGATGTGTCTCAAAGTCCTAACAAGACAGATATACCATGGAATCACCACAGCGCCTGGAACATGAAAAGCGACTCACCCTTCGAATTTCCGCAGATTCTGCAATAAACGTTCGGGCGCTGAATCCCACCTCCCATGCATTTGATGATCAATGTCAATCAATATCTGTGCTGCTCTCCGTGCCAAGCGCTCACATTCAGCTCTATTCGACTGTATGTTCTATAGATCAACTATGAGGAACGACAAACGACACAACTTGAAATAACACACTGACCTGGATAGTTTCTAACATCGATAGAACAAGTGACACGGCCGCGGTCGCAGGTGGGAATGAGAGCGTCGAGAGAAGATCCTTGCTCAAAGATGTCGTGCTGATGGCAACCTGGAGAGGGTCCACACCGGAGACTTTGGAACGGATGAAACGCAGTGGCATCGTTGAGATATGCGAATCCGCGAGATTCAATCACTGCCTGCGCGTGCCAGGCCGTCCGCACAAGCTACCTCGCGAACACGTCGCGTGAGTGTAGTAGTCGTTTTCGCGCACACGATCGAGGTTGTATTGGTTGGATCGCCTTTATTATGCGTCTGTTCAGTTTCAGTAGGGTTTGTGCATATCAGTGAGTGAGCAGCAAGGTTGGTGTGACAGTGAGATCGAGCAAACACTTGTAGGCGCCCAGGATGTTGTGGCTTCTGACTGGCAAGTCACTTCATCTGTATCAGTATCCAGCACGAACCATTAAATTCCCAGTAATTCTGGCAGAAGTGAGTACTGGTGAGTCAGCGGAGTCAATTAGAAGAACTGGATGGCATGCATGGATTATCATTGTATACCAAACTAACCGCGAATCAATAATTTGAATGATCATAAAGGGATACACTGCTCAAACATTGTAGTCCAACGCTTCATTGTCCCTCCAAACCCCGTTTCCCTCGAATCTTCGCACCCATGTCCAAGGCCCTCTGGCCTTCGACCCATAGCATCGCCTCTGAAGGCCGGAAACCAGATGTTATCTCTCTAGGACTGAGTCCGTGCTGGATGACGCTTACCCTGATAGGTCCTCGGAACGATCCTTCGAATTGCATGATACTCGTCGTCTTTAGCCCAGGTAAACCTAAAGTCATTCGTTGTCTCTTCATGACCTGTTGTGACATCAACAACGTTTGCCCGGACCCTGACATGCTATTTGCAAGTGTGCGGTAAGCATGAAGCGATGGATAGGACGATATTGAGACTTAGGACTGCAGCGGGGAGTTCACCCGGAAGACTAGCATTCAAGATTTGAGATTCGAGACGAAGAATTGATCCAATGTTAACCGGTTTTCGGAAGGAGATACTATCCAATGAGAGGAACGAGACATGCGACCTGGTGAACAGACAAGAATTCGCAAAACCAAGCTGCAGGTATAGGCATGAACAAAATTGACGGGAGTGACGAAATAACCTACCTCATAAGCAAGACGCATCAAGTATCCTGTGTCACAAATCAGAGAAAGATCGAAGACGCAATGAAAAGGGAATCATACCTCCGAAAACCTTATGGTGAACGCTTCATCAGTGTTAGTGGGGCAGTTCAAACGGAGAGGAACGAGGTAACTGACTTGCGTTCTTGAGGGAACATCAGCATGGTCTTCTCGAGTCTGGTGTCTCCCATCCACACCCTATCACTTGCTAGGGTAGAGTCATCCTGTCCATATTTCAAAAAAGTTTGATGGAGCTCTGCCGATTCTTCAGAACTTGGTGGTACGCGTGAAAGCGATTGCAAAGCTAGAGATTTCCTGCGGTTCTGAGCATTCTTTCCCATAGCATACAATGCCTGCTCTTCGGCAGTGCTAATGACCAGCGGATTGACTGGGTGTGCTTTGTGTGTTCCGGCGTCTCTGCAAACCATGGTAAACCGGCCTCGACGCATGTTAGTTCGGGTTCAGTCTCCGCGCCTTTTACGCACCTAGCATGAGCGTCTCCTCTTCTCCATTGGAGCCAAGTGCCTCCATTTTGACAGCTACCTCCATGGAACTTTTGCCCGCATAGATGACTTGGCCAGATAAGCGGATATCTCGGACTGGGTACAAAGGAGCAAGCATGTCTAATCTGTCTACAGAAGCGGTCACGATGTAGAATCCTCTCTCGGCGATGCGGCCAAGTGTCTCTACCTCTGGGCCGAGCATATGCTTGTAAGATATCGATCCGGCCAAGGAATCCAGATGCTCCATGAGCATACCAGTACGGATACCGCCGTAAGCATTGGTGTATTGCTCCAGAAGCGTAGGGGATGACTTGAAAGGAAGAAGAATCTGAGTGTATGTGTCGTGCATGTGACGAGGAGATAAAGACTCTTGTGACGAAGTGTGGTCGAGGGGTTCTTGCACTGTGGTCGAATTGAGAAGACTCTGGGACCAGGGCATACCTTTTCTCATCGGAATGACACTAGCAGAGGTTGAGATCGAGTCCTAGGAAGTCAGTGAAGAGTAACTCGTACTTGTGGTAAGCTGGATTTGACATTGCTCCTGTGAGTGTTGTTAGATCGAGGTCAAAAGGCTGAACGAATAACTTACGAACCGCGTTGAGTAATGCATCCATTGCTCGGACATCCTGTGTCTCAGAGGCTGCTTTGACCTCTGTGAGCTGATTGTGGGTGTTCTGGACAGAGTGTGAAGAGGAAAGCCAGCGGATTCTGGCATACGAGACGCCGGATGAACTTCTGCCTGCGAGGCATCCGCGCACGGTCAAACGGTACACCGCCATCAGTGTCGACTCTAAACCCGGGTCAACGCTGACATGTCAATCTGACATAAGGTTATTATTAGAGAACTCGTTTTACGGTCTGTGGACCTACGACGGCTCAGACGCTGACGCGGATTTCACTGTGTAACTGACCTCTGAGTAAAGCAGTCGCGGTCGAAATTACAACCGGAGGTCGACGGACACATTGGTGGTCTTGCGGGCCATCGTCACCCATCGGCACTGGTAGATGCGCTGACGAGTACATCCCGGCAAAAGGTACACGCAAAGCACACGGTGACACTGACAAAGTGGTGTGGACTCATCCGTGTACGAGCAACTGCCGTAGTCACACGCAATCAACGCCAGCAAGAAAAAGTATTTATATGTGAGTTTTGTGCGAATGCCAGGAGCTCAGCGCTCAGCCGTCATCGATTCATCCACCATGGGACTAATCTATTCACTTCTCCGAGAGTTCCACCCACCAAACCCTCGCTTCACAGCAGACTCAGTCCCTGACCTATCCAGCAAAGTTGTCCTCGTCACAGGGGCAAATGCAGGGATTGGCAAAGAAACCGCACGCGTTTTGCTCACAAAGAATGCAAAAGTGTGGATTGCTTGTCGCGACGAGACGAAAGGCCAGGAAGCCGTACGGCAGTTGAAGGAACTTACTGGCCGCGATGCTCATGTCCTCAAACTCGACTTGTCAAACTTGAAATCCATCAAGGAATCTGTAGAACACTTTTTGAGGTAGCCGCCTTGATGAATCGTTGTGCATGCACTCATCCACATGTTATAGGCAAGAGACTCAACTTCATGTGCTCTTCAACAACGCCTACGTACACCCCTGTCTGCCCTTGTTGCTCCGGTTTACCTTTTTATACAGCGGGGTCATGCATACCCCCGTTGACATGGTCACCTACGATGGGTACGACCTCCAATTTGGAACCAATGTGCTTGGCCACTTCTACTTCACGAAACTCCTCTTGCCGCTTCTTATATCCACCGCCAAATCTTCTCCCGAAGGAACTGTTCGCGTCGTTAATGTTGCCTCCAATGCGCACTGGATGGGTGGACTCAAGTTCGAGACATTTAAAGATGGTCCAAAGAGGAGGGCAGATAGCACCTACAGATTATACGGACAAAGTAAAACGGGCGGTATAATACGCTGTCTCCTACAGAGCTACTGGATTGACGTGATTACACGCATATACGCAGGGTAACATCGTGTTCTCCGCTGAATTGCACAGGAGATACCGTGACCAGGGAATCATTTCAACTTCCCTCAATCCAGGTACTCCACTCCTGTTCTTTGTCCACTGCCATTCATTTACATATCCACCCGTACTCTTCCCTTTCAGGGGCTATCTGGACTGACCTGATGCGTCACCATGATAGCATCTCACGGAAGATCGGCGTATGTCTTTCCCCATTTTGCATTTTCTTGTGCTGATTTTACTCCTGGTCGCAGTCAATGGTAGCATGGGACATTTCATATGGTGCTATCACTCAGCTATATGCAGGTACTGCCCCTGAAGCCGCCCACATTGGTGGACAAGTGAGTTGAGATTTTTGCGAATATCTGAACCGAATCGTTGACACAGCGGAATAGTATCTTGTTCCTTGGGCGCGCATTGGCAAACCGCGGCAGAGTACTCAGAATCCTCAACTCGGTCAGGAACTTTGGTCATGGTTAGAGGAACAGGTAGCGAATCTATAGGCTACCTTGATCATATGTCGCCCGTCGTCGCATATGTATTAGAGGATTGACATCTTGCACAGCACTATTGTAATATCTTCATGGGTGGATTCAAGTCTGGTACAGGTTCAGGTCGTATACTATATATGTCTTTTAATCGGTTTGCGAGTGTCCCGTAGATAATTGACGGATGTAAATAAATCTACCACGAGGGTGGCTCGAGTTCTCTGCCTTCTGTATGAGTATAGTTAGAAGTGTAGGCAACGAAGCCAGGGCGTTGCAGGCACTCTGGAGGGCATTTCGCCGATTGTTTCAATTTCTGATCACATCTAGTCACGGAAGATTTGAATTGGGTATGTTGAATTGAACGAGCAGAAACTCGAGGTGCACTACGAAGTGAGTGGCCAAGTCAAGAAGCTTTGGTAAGGCTGGGCATTCCGTGCGACCGTCGTATGAGGCAATTCACAGCTTCCCCTTCCTAGAACACATGCCGCAAGCGCAGTTCCGACACCTTGTCCCTCGAGGTACGCCCCTTGCAAGAAACCATAGTACTTCACACTTGTCGCCTCGCCTGCGAACCAAAGACGACTGTCA
Source organism: Chalciporus sphaerocephalus (assembly GCA_038094055.1). Taxonomy (NCBI): domain Eukaryota; kingdom Fungi; phylum Basidiomycota; class Agaricomycetes; order Boletales; family Boletaceae; genus Chalciporus; species Chalciporus sphaerocephalus. Next base: position 124,573 of record JBBPTH010000057.1, on the reverse strand, counting down.
ACCGTGGCTCGCAGGTTTTCCGAGTGAGCAGGAACATAAGATGGTCCCCAATTTGAATACGACCCACGGAATAGCGGGTTCGAAGCCCAGTACGGCATATGGAAGGCGATGGGGTCCGGCACAGTAATGTTGGGATACATGGTGCGAAGAACTTCCATGACTTCAGACTGGACTTGAGAAATAGGGAGTCGTTCCACGTAAAGGGACCAATCTCCAGTGACCGTGACGAAGATGATACCGGAACCCGGGAAGAAGCCTTCGTGATCGAGGCTCTGCCACACCGGATACCTTCCTCGATGCTGATCCGCGTACAATCCCATCTTCAAACAACAATGAGTCAATGAACATGCTCTCATAGGCCGGTGTAACCTTACCTCTGTTGGGAACCAGAATGTTTCATTAAATTGGAGGAAGATCTTTGTGTACGTAGCCTGCCGTTGAAGTAGTGAGCATGCGTTAAGACCCGACAGACATGTCTAACAGACCATCTCGATGCTGTTAATGGCTTCTATTTTCCAATCAGGTAATGGGGGCTGGAAGACAACGTCGGTGCCTTGCAAGACACCAACACTAAACGTACACAGAACATGATCGGCAGTGAGCGTCGTGCCATTCGCCGTCTTTACTGTAACACTATCTGCGCCGTACTCGATAGACACCACTGTTTGGTTGTACATCACCTGCTGTGACTGCAGAAATTCTGCGGCTTCTGCCTCCGCGATGTAAACATATCCGCGCTGATCGATGCACATCTGGTTATCTTCAGAATATCCACCATATCCTGGATCATACGTGAAATTGTTGTTCTATCTCGTTACGAATGAGAAGGGCCTCAAACATAGTATATTATCATGGTGCTTACCCATGCCGAAGCGATCCATGACGTTTGTGAGAGCGACTGAAAAAGACTCGGCTATAGGTTTCTAACTTGCATAAGCTCATGCGCACCTGTGCATCTATTTCCACCGAAGCACGATGGATTCAATAGTGACTCAGATAGCCAAGTTAAACACACTTGCATTCCTGCAAAATGATCAAACAGGGTTCACATAGATATAATGCTGGAACGTACAAAGTCAACTTGGTAATAGTTACTGGCAACCTCCTGAGGTGTCGTGGGGCTCATACCCATGATACCGTAGGCAGACTTCAGACTCATATCGACCTCGCCATCTAGCAATCGTTGACCTGCAACAACAGTCGCTTCACTGAAGTCGTCGACCGCATTATTGAACACATCTGTATAGTTGTTGTATCCATTATAGTCGAACGTAGTCATGCTTCCATACAAATCATTGTAGGCGGTCGTCAAATTGTGTTTGAGAGCCAGCTCCCAAATTGGATTGATAGGCCCATTGCCTTGTTGCGTCCCTTGGACCCAGTTCGGACCCATTTCGACAACGACCTGTCTACCAGGCGCACCGAATAGCTTCGGAGTCATCCGACCTCCGAGCTCAGGCTTGGCTTCGACGATGATGAAATCGTCGATGCCTTGTTCGTGAAGAGTTCGAGCAGCGATGATACCAGTCATTCCGGCGCCGAGGATGAGAACCGTGGTGTGACTGGGGGCGGTAGTGTTCGCAGCCTGAGCGAACACGCCCGAGACGGCAGAGAGTAATCCAAGCAGGATAGCACAACAGAAGAGATACATGGTTGAACGCACAGGAAAGGGCTTCCGAAGACAAGGGTTTACTGCATGATGATTGTGGGCCGTCGAGTTACAAAGAGCCGAAAGCGACATCTCTCCCATTGGCGAGATAAAACGGAACGTCGGTTCTTGAACTTTGATCAAAGCAGCCTGAGATTTTTATTTCTCAGAGTTGACTATTATCCGCCAGACAACCACGATCGCGGCACGAGACTCCTTATCATGAGCGTACCGCGTGGTTGTGACTCGTGAGTCGTGAGAATGGAAGAAAAGCATGTGCCACACAGTGATTATACCCACTGGCAAGGCCTCCGCTTGATTGAAAGATCGCAACAAGCTTGATGTCCCAGGTAGCGAGTAGGGGATGATGGCAGACATACACTGTCATGTGGAAAATCAGATGCTCGGATTGTGTGGACGGTGCCAAGCAAAACACTCGATGGATCTCAAGTTGAACTTAAGATCCCACAAAGTACTTGTTCTGGTACCATATAAGAAGGTTTCCAGAACTGCCAGGCTTCATGATCCCGAGGGCATGACAATGATTTGTCGGCCCTGCATCGAATATCAAACAAAATCCACTTTCAGAGTTCTTCAGTTTCAAGTTTATCGCAGAACAGTACCCCTTCTAAGATTTAATTTCTGGGTTCGAAGCACACTAGGGCATACCTAGGACGATCAAAATAGACTCAGTTTCATCCCAGCCATGCGTATCAACGCTTACTTTCCGCTTACTCTCCATTTCTCACCCTTTCTATCAAGCTCGTCTGCGACATCTTGTGGGATACCCACAGCGACGTCCGCTTTGTTAGTCCGGAGACTCAACAACGGGAATGAGCCAGCCAGTGGACCTACGTTGAGATTCGGAGGGCTGTCATCCCAGAACGCTCGAATAGCATGCTGAGCTCCTACCGATGGCGGATTGAAATGATGTTGAGACGGGCCATTTGACGTCACCAGTCAATTTGCGGTAACTTTAAGACAAACATCGGAAATCAATTTGCCTACGAGCATTATTCACAAAAAGTAAAACACGCACTTGAGATCGCCCTGTCATGATGCATGAGCACGAGGGTATCATGAAAGGGGACCAAACTTACTTTAAATATCACCAGGTCGCTTTCATGGAGCCAGTTCCAGAGGGGAGTCGCGCGTTCCTTCATGTTCCAGTATGGATATGGACTGGTCCAGAACTTGGCTAATTCCTGTCCATCACTGCTCTGACCATTAACATCTTGCAAGTCTGTGCTCAAGATAAAGACGCCTTGTTCACGGTACGACTGCCATCGCTTTACCATCCGTTCTAAATGAAAAATTGACTCCGGAGATGCAGTCGATGCCTGAGGGAAGAAGTTGAGCGAGAGAAGGGATGCGATAGTGTGATCAAAGTCAGTAGGTGTGACATCGGATACAAACCAAGGGAAGAGCTTAGGGTGGAACACGACCTTCGAAAAATACGGGGTATATGTAACTAGAAAATCGGCAAATACAAGATCGGTGAAGAGCTGCCGTGTATATCAAGGTGCGTTGCGGGCTTAAAAAATCGACATGATTACCTCAAAACCCGCTGATCATTATCAGTGAGTGGGGTACTTTAACACAGGAGATGACCGACCGTTGTCCAGGATAAAATCACATCGCTTTCCTGGGACCGCCAGAGTTCTGATATACTCCCACAGAGCCTCTTGGTCGTCCCTAAGGATGAAGGCTTTCCTTGCTTCCTGGGCATCTCGGCCGACTGTCTGCAGATGCTCAATGTCGGATGGAGAAAAATGGGTCAAGAGAGAGAGATCCTAAGTCATTCAAGAGTGAAAATGTGCCCTCTCAAATGTGACAGTTCCTACAGTGGCATTCCCCCTACGCGAATACATTCAGCACAAACAACAATCAGGTATATCAAACATATTCCCCAAAGACACATTTGGATCATCTCCTTGAATAGGACCAGCAGTTTGTCAGGATTTGATTTCAGTTTGTCCTTTTCGTGTTCGAGCTCGTGCATTGTGGTAGCAATCTGATAGATCGCAGCACCGCTGTTCTTGAACATTTCATCTTTTTGGGACAAGAAGGGATCAAAGTTCCGCCATTGAGTCGTCTCGTTAAAGTAGGACCGGAATAGACGATATCTGCTCCATTTTCTCAAGCAGATGTGAGATAGAAATAGTAAGCGACGCACAAGTAGCATCTTAACAGTGGGTTGCGAAGGCATGTCAACTAGGTCGCTCTTGAATGATGGTCGATCAACTCACTCCGCGTACAACCAAGGAGCGGTGAACCAAGTGTTCTGTTTAGTGGTGGCAAGCTCTGCTAGGTCCGCATTATAAATGTCAACGTAGATATCACCATCTTCTGGTATCAATTCGAGTTCTTGATCCCTCGCCATGCGGTACTTCAGCCGGCTGGCTTTGTTGATTATTACCTTCCCTTCCTTGACTTTCTCCTCGATTTCTCTTGCGCGCTGGCTTGAAGCTTGTCCTGACTCTGTGAGACGCTGGGATTCCATTGTCATATCGTGGATCAGTTGGTGGACATGGTCTATGAGGTTGGTGATGATGATGGGCCAACGCTTAACTACGGTGTCATAGCTATCAAAAGAGTTGGCAGCTGAAAAGAACTGGGTTCAAATGACTCACGAGAAACTGTTTCGAACATATGGAGGGAGAGGGAGCAGCATCAACTATAGTCATTGCTTGTCAACGCTCGGAGGCAAGTACCGACACTCACCCAGACTTGTCCAGAGGATCGTAGGGGGGATATGGCGCCTTGAACATTCGTGAGGACGTATTGCTCGTGGGTGTAGGAGGCCAAGATGGAGACCTTTAAATTCCCAGATTCAGGCCAACTCTCAGATTGATCATGCCCAATTTAGTCCTCACTTCGACACTGCTCGTACTAGTATGCAGACTCGAATGAGATCTCAGGAGGGATCCACCCTCAGAGACTTGGTACGAGGTTAAGAGCGACATAAAGCAAGGCCATATCACTACATCCATCGATGAAACACTGGCCCAAGGCTCGGAGGGAGATTTACTCGGCGTTCGCTCTCACCCTCCTAATAGCCATAGACTCTGCCAGTGCCATGTCCGACAATACATACATCTAGTCATCCGATACAACATCCAGGTCAACTCCATACTCTCTTGCAGCATCGATAGCTGTTTCTCGCTTCCGCTCTGAGAACTCTAAGATTGACACGAGGATGTCTCGTTGTCCTGCGATGTAGTGCTCTATCATATTCCTGACTGCTGGACGGATGTCGTCAGCATTCCGCACTTCCTCGACAGTTTTCATCTTGTCTAATTTCACCTCAACCATGTCTGACAACACATCTGCCGTTTGAAGATCGCGTTCAAACTCGAACTCGCTCCGAGGTAACAGGTTTCGAACTTCGAACCATAGGCCATCAATATTGGAGGCATTCCTTCCGACCTCCCACTTTTGTGCTGAACCGCCGATTTGGAGCGTGATCTTGTCGTCAGGATTGTCTGGCAGACAAAAGCCGAACCCAAGAATGAGTTCATCGTTCGCCTTGGGACCATAATTGTTGAACACTTCTTCGAGCTCGTTCGCTGCGGATGACTTTGAGTCGGAGGCGGATTCAGGCTTGTAATGTATAAGAATTGACACTGTGTTGGAGGTACTGGTCATTGCTGCTGTTGAATCATCAGTGTTTTCTTGACAGGAAACGATCCAAGACACAGGTTGTGCACGCTTGTGGTTCAGAAGTTCGACACCTGGAATAAGCACTGGATATGATGAAGTTGATGAGAGGAGAGAGGGGTTGGGAGAGAGGAGAGAAGAAGGGAATGCACGCGACGAGAGATGCGTCGTGGAAGTCAGATATATTTCCCAGGTAAACGCTTCACCCCAAGCCTGATTGACACTTTGGATGAGGGATTGACATTGCGTCCACTCAACACGCCAGTCACGCATCCGATCGAGAGTTGCACCATAGAGATTTGTGCCCTTCAGAATCTCGAGCTCGCTGTCGGTGAAGTGGAGCGGCGTGGAGAGTTTCTCGGTGGGTGGAAGACACTTAATGTAAGGAAGGTGTCGCAAGGCCTGTGGTATGCTGTACAGACAAAAAAACATGAGTGCAACACAAGGAAAAGAACGATCATAGTCGACCTTTGTTCAGAAAACAACCGATGAAGGGACAAGTATGAGCAAATCAGCTGTCTTTCAGACCACGAATCGAACGAGGCGTGGGTACCGAGGAGCGTTTGGAGAGAGTGCAGAGCGGTGTCCTTTGTGATGATGAGGGAAAATGGACAAGTGACGATCGTTGTGTCCTCGCTGATCTTGGGTGCGAGCACGGATATGCCATACTGACCTTCGGGATTAAGGACGACCGAAGGATGGAACGATCCACCACAAGCAGTGAACCAGGACCGGAACGACGCCAAATGGCTCATCAGATCTACGTCGGAGTGTAGGTCAGTAGTAGACTCGGATCATGGGTAGTGTAGTGGTAGTGGTCACAGTGGTAGTGGTAGTAAACTAACTCGTAGTAACTTGGTAGTTGGGTTTTGTTTACGTGTTACAGTCGACTCTATGCCGCTGTACCGCAGCCACCACTTCTCTCGCCCTTGTCGTATACCATGGCCCCGTCAACCACCGAGCAAAGCTTTAGAAACAACCTGTCGCAGTTCAGGTGGGCTCGCGGAGTAACGGACGACTCTCAGCAAGCCCAGCCCGCACAGTCCCCTGGATCGAACCCATTTTCTCGTTTTTACAACGCCGTTGCAGGAGACTACATACCTCTCAGATCGAGCGAACGCTCAAACGAGGACGAGGCTTGGTTTGCGCTCTCGCGCTGGGAGAGGTACGTACGCAGCTCTTCGCGTCGCCGGTCCTCCGTGCATACACCAAACATTTACGAGCCCTGATACTTCTTCACATACATTACAAGACAACGCCGCTGACCATGCCGTTCCCCCCAGATTACTTGGTTTCGGAGCATGCCTGATCGGGGCATGCGTATGTTTCTTCTTTGCATTCCTAGGCCTGCCTTGGCTCCCGATACGTCCAGCAAAGTTCGCCCTCGCGTTCAGGTATGTCCTCTGTGCATTCCCATCCCGTGCCCCGTCTTTGAGCTCTTGTCATCAGCCTGGGGAGTCTCCTCGTCATGGTCGGCTAAGCGTTGCATAACACCTCCCCATCCACCTATTCGTTGACATTGAATGTTAACGACAGCTTCTCTGTCCTCATTGGGCCAATAAATCACATCAAACATCTCGTCTCGAAGGAGCGGCTACCGTTCTCCGCCGTTTATTTCTCCAGCTTGGGTCTCACTCTGTACTTCTCTCTCGGGGTAAGCATGACCAGTCAGAGTGACATGGAAAGACATGTAAATGACGCTTCTATATTCAGGTGCAGTCCTACCTGGGCTCCCTTTTGGCTGGCATAGTACAGGTCGTTGCTTTGGTAGCCTATGTACTTGCCTATTTCCCGGGAGGTACCCAAACGCTTCGTTTCGGCGGTCAGGTCGCCCTTCGCGGCGCAGGCAGCCTCCTTCCCATTTAATCCAATCCCACTCGTGCTGTACTTACCATCGTCACCTCGTTGAACAAGTTGTTACCTACCACTATTTATCTATCTGTTCACACTGGTATCTTGCCGGTATCCCACATTTTGATGATTTTGAACATGAAAACCCAAAAACATGTAAGGAAAAACTACATCAATCGTCGTGCCTGAGGATGCTACTCAAGTTTCTCTTTTTCGATACACCGTGCGGGTGCTAAACTATCCTACAAGCAAACATCTATTCCAACAAAAGGTCATGAAGTCCTACCGTGTCTCTCAACCTGCGGGACATGATCTCTATGTATCCTTGATATGACTGCCACTCGTGCCCGATGGTCTCGGTGGTCTGGCATCGTCATGAGAATGCTGCGTGGTCATTCACCATATCTTGAACTACTCACCAAATCGAGGTTTGATATTCTCGTCAGAGAGCCCGCGAGCCTCTTGCCTGCCTCCCCCTTGAAACTATTCACATCGAGCGTTGGAAGCAAACGCATCGACGTTCTCAGATTTGCAGGTGTAGGCACAACAGGATGTGACGGATCGGTCTCTGCGTAACTTGCCAAATGTCTCCAGAGCAACAGGAGGAGCATCTCGGTCGTGCCTAATAATATGAGTATAACGATCAGCCAACGCTATGTAATGTACAGAACAAAGATGATGACTCACCGAGAACAGTCCTGACTTCGTCCTGGAACTCGTTCTTGAGTCGTTGGTACTCTTGGTGGATTAACGATCGTTTTTGGTTGATGTCGAGGTCCTGCAAAAACGCGGGGTCTGAAATACTGACGATCTCTTGGATGTTGTCAACCCGTATATGATCTCGCGAGGAAAGCTCCGCCGAAATATCTGCAATCTGTTTCAACGTTGCAACAAGATCGTCGCAGAGACCATTCAGCGCTTCGATAGCATCGCCTACAGTTGGAATCGTCGCTATGGTCACAAGACGCTCGAGATCAGCTACAACCATATTCTCCTGCGGACCATTAACACACACCTATGACACGTGGCGGCCGTTCATCATGTCTCGGCACCGACAGCACAGGGGAAAGCACTAACGAGATCTCTGGTTCTGTAAAATCGCTCGCTGCACCAAGATACTCGATAATGGCTTTGCGCAAGAGCAGCTCCTGTCGTCTAACCTGTACATCAAACTTAGTTTCGGATTGATGTCCGGGAGCGAACACGCTGGCAAGGGCGATTTCGCTCTCGGTCTGTGGCCGAACTGATTGACTCCATCGACCGTTGCCAAGACACCTCGCCGCAAGGCCAAGGATCGCACCGTGTATCCTACCGAAACCGGTGTTCATCGTCATCAGTTCTGATTTGGGGACGAGTGGAAGAAGACTTGCACTGAGCGAGACGAGGAGATGAATTTCTTCGATATACGCTAGCGCAACTTCTTCGCTATCATTCTTGAACATGATGATGATCGTGTCCCTGTGATTCGACAAAAATTCCAGAGCCTATAAGGGTGATGAACAGATCCAAATCAGGACAACGACAAGCAAATGTTTCCTTCTAGTCACAAACCTGTTGATTTGCCGTCGTGTGCTTTGTGCCCAAGGAAGCAAGCATGGCGACGACCAACTGTAACGCTGGCATGAATAGCTGATGGTACCGTTGGATTGCTGATGGCAAGAACGAATCTTGATCCATGAATGACTGATCCTCCTCGGGTCTCGTATCCAAGAACTCGCATTGGGACAGAATAGGCAGAATCTGCGCCTCGAGTAACCGCTCCGCACCTGGTCTTGTCTGCGCCATCCGTGTGAATAACGACATCTTCGCCTCGTATACATACAACGGATTTAAATCATCGGGATCAGGTTTCAAGACATACTGCAAATGCATTTGCGCCTCCTTCAGTCCCTTCACGAAGTTGGACAACACCCCATATCGTACAAGAGTGGACAGCAACGCGCGTGACTTGTCAGCCCGACAGAGATGCACGAGGGAGTCAAGGAGCATGAATGCGACTGTCTTCCACACCTCCGACCCATCAATCGCGTCTCGTGCGATCGTGCTCACCAGTCGCTCCTGAACGTTCTTCATCACAGATAGCGTGCCTACTTCAAGCGCAGATGCGTGTCCCCCTGGTGTCGACGTCGCTCGGGCAGCTGACACGTGGCTTTCAACGAGGGAAAGGTCATCCCGCGAGCTGAGCGCTGATACCGAGAGCGCCATAGAACGTCTTCCAAAAGTCTCGACAGCGCTTTCCACCTCTTGATTCCCATCGTCCGCGGAAATAAGATGCAAATAGTTGACGAGGCACGCGTACAGGTTTCCGCGAACTAGCTCCGAACGGTTGTTGTCTAGTATACACTCCAGCAAGCTTCGGAGGAGCGCATACAATCGCTCGGTAGGCAACGACCCTGCCTCGACATCACCTCCAGCAGACTGCAGCATTATCTGATGTCTTCGATCTTCCCTCAGCTTCGTAATTGTTGACAGTATGGCCTCTGAGAGTAAGATCGCGGTCGATTCTTGAACGTCCGAGTGCACGATACCAGGGAGGACATGTAAAAGGTCGAACAGCATGTTTTCCCGTCGGTCATGCGGGAGTCGGTTGAAACACTTCGTGAGCGTCATGTCGAGTAAACGACGCCACGCCTCGTAGCCTGTTGCAACCGCGTACGACACCTCCCTCCTATGATTCTCAATCGCACAACTCTCCAAAATATACGCCGTCTCCGTGTTGAGTTTCTCCGCCTGTGCCGTCGCCGTGATGCGTCCTTGACTGTGCAATGTCCGACACGCCGTCATCAAAAGCGACAACAACGCCATCCGATCGACTACTTCACACCCAGTCGCGTCCACTCGGACACAGCCATGTAGATTGAGCGATCCCAAGTACTCTAGATTGACGGGCGTCGTCGACAGCGAGTCCGACCAATCGAAACTCAACGACTGCACGAACTCGATGATCCGTAAATGCGACTGTCCCATCTCCTTGAACGGCTGGAGCGTTACCCCAAAGGCATCCTCCCAATCGTATTCCCCATTGTCGTGCGCATTTTCTGTTCCGAAGAGGATTTGCAGCATCTCCAAAACGCCCTTATGGTGTCCCCTGTTCGTCAGCACGTGCAAGTCCAGGGCTGCGAGGTCAAGGATGCGGGAACGAAGACCGAGGAACGAACGTAATGTTGACACGTTCGTCAGCACGTGCGATCCATCGTGGTACATCACCTCAATGAATGGCTCCTGAGCAACCGCCGGGACCTTCCAAGGGATCACTGCCAAGTGACGCGCGAAGAAGTCTTCCCTCGTACGGAGATACCGCATCGTCGCTTCTGATGTGCGAGGATGGACACATAATTGATGGATGATCCGATAACAACGCTCGCTCAGAGCAGGGAGAACATTGAACAACGGTTCCGCTTGAACTGTCGTTCTCCTCTGCCTCTCTTTCTCTTTACCTTTGGCCTTCAACCTTGGCACACCCGTATTGACCAGATCAAGAATGACGTGTGCACAGGTTCGGCTCGCGCCCATCGCTTGGGGATCTTGAATCTGATGCTCACTCTCTGCGCCACCAAAGAGCAAGAAGTGGCCAATATTCGGATATGATGTCCCAGGCTCCGTATTGCGAATGAGTACATCGAGAATGGCAAGTCGAATAGCTTGATCGAGTGGCTCTTGCGCCTCCCTATCCGCAGCGCCGGCACCCGTAGTCTGCTCCGCAGCTGTCTCCGCTTCTTCCACATCCTCCAAAGACTCGACATCGAGCAACTGTCTAAATCCGCTGAGAATGCGTTCGGAGTCAGGGCTACGCTCAATAAGCGTGACGAGACTCGTAATGGATGGCAACGCAGATAATTGGGAGATAATCTTGACAGCGAGCAGGACGAGTTCGGGGTAAGCTGGGTAGACCACGTACGCCGCGATAGCGGGGATGTATTTTGTCACGTACGTCAAGGCCTGGTCAAAACGCGTGTAGAACGACCTTGAATGAACGGTCCCAACGAACGGCGCGCTGTCAAACTCAGAAAGGATGGGAACAAGGACGTCGAGGAAAATATCCTGGATCTCGAGCACGCGTTGGATAATCCGGAGCACCCGAATGATTGTGAATAGGAAATATGGTTCCTCGGAGGGTAGCTCCCGCTCGAACCCTTCGATACCATCAACGATGTAGGAAAGGATGGTGGCTTGGAGGGAAGAGTTGGTAAGTAGACGAGTTAGCACCTCAAATCCGGGGTGGATAAGCAACGGAATGACCGTCTCTCTCTTTAGGGTACCATCCTCGCTACCTCGAACCAGGTTCTCGATCTCCCAACCTGCCAGAGCCCGTTCGACAAACTTAAGACAAAGATCGTTCATGCGCCATCTTTCGGTATGTCGGGCATATTCTCGCCGAGGCAACCCTGCGAATACATTATCCACCACGAAGTTGACGTATGGACCAATGCCAGGGAGACGGTATGGCTGGCCAAGCGCCTCTGGAATGGTATTGAGAGGTTCTGCATCTGTAAGCAAACTCCTGGGCGAAAGTCTCTTTGGAGTGTGCAGCAACGTTGCCAGCAAGTTGAGGAAAGGAATTGTTGCAGGGTAGAGCTTGTACACGGCTTCCACTTCATCCAACTCCACCTCGACACCCTTGACAGGTGGCAATATAGTGCTAGCACCGATAGCCCGTCCAGATACAGATGCGCGTACGTTAATCACCTCAAGCCTTTCCATGAGCGTCCAGACGCTCTTACAAATATCGACGCCCGCAATCCCTGCTCCAGGTTCACAAAACGCAGCAAGTGTGTCGAATATGGAGCCTTTTAATTCGAGTGGAATACCAAGTGGGACGAGGGACACGAGAGTGGGTATGGCACGGAACTGGGTGTTGGAGGAAATAGCTATCCGTACGGCGACGGAACTTGACACTACTGTGGAGAGCAGTCGGAGGAAAGACTGTGCGAGAAGAACGTCTTTTGGTCCGATAGGAATGTGTTGATGGGGTTGTTGAGAAGATGGTTGTGGCTGGGAGGCAGCAAAAGAACCGAAACCGCCTAGTGAAGCTGCGAGAGGTTGCTGAGAGGACGGATTTGCGCGGGGATTGGAAGTGGGCGTCGTCCATGACTCGAGTAGGGCGAATATCATGGACCATGAAATTGATGGACCGGCGTTGTAGGAAGAGGAGGGAGTTGGGAGGCTGCTGCCTGGTATCACCTCCCCACCGCCGCGAGCAAGGAAGTTGTATGCTAATTCACTGCATTGCTGGCCCTTGGCCAGACCAGCAAGCATGTCGTACAGCGCCATCGTCATGTTAACATCACGTACTTGGGTTGACCACACGGCCCATTGCAGGAATGAAGGTAATCTCCCTGTGGACATCTCTGCAACTTCCATGTAGGATAGGCGACTCGCCTCGCCGAGTGGCGTGGCACCCCAGAATTGTAGCGCACGTTCAGGCGGGAGGGAAGTATAGAGGATGCCAATCAGGGAGTACAGCATGGCGATATCATTCCGAGGTGCGGCCTGCCCTTCAGTCTCACCGCTAACAGCGGCATTCGACCTGAACATCCTTGACCTATCCGTCCTAACACTCGCGAGTACATCCTCTTGCCTCTGCTTGATCTTCCTCAACTCCGAGCTGGCATATGCGATTAGCGACCTGACAAGTACATCGCACATGTTGAGCACTGCAAACTTGAATTCGTCAGAAAGCATTTCCTTCGGCTGCTGTTCTTGTTCTGGGATCAGCTGGACAAACTGCGCAAACGAACTGATAGGCGAGCTGTAAGTGCGTCTCTGGAGCTGGATCAGGGAAGTGGTGAGGTATTTGAATGCATCGCCCTGAACAGCGTTCCATATCTGAGATTCGAGCTCTTCGGTTTTGAAACCTTCTTGGTTCTCCAGAGTGGGGTCGCGATGTCGCGTCTCGGTCATAAAGAGTGTCCACTTGAGTAAGATAGTAGCCTTCATACCGGGTTCTTTCCAACTTGCTGCTGTTGCAAGTTGTCGCTTCATATATGCGATCGTGTTCTTGTCAATCGCGAGATTTTTGCGAACCTTTCCAGCAAAAGATTGAGGATCTGCGGGATCAAAGGCAGCGAAGGTAGCGGCAAGGATGTAAAACGTCATGGGGTCGTTTGGATTGGTTGCAAGCCAATCTATCGAATTTTGAACCTCGCTCGGTGAGAAGTAGCCTAGACGGGCAATTTGATAGTACACCACGGACAAATAGCGTCGTTCATACTTGAGCGAGTCGTAGCGAGCATTGAGAATGTCGTATCCGAGCGAGGGTTGTGAACCTGCACCAGAGGGTGGGATAGTGTTACTTTGAGCGTTCTGCCTCGATGTTTGGGCCTGTATAATAGCTGTACCAAGTGCCTCTACTTCACTGAAGATACGAGAAGCAAGGGAGACATCTTTTCCAGAGACCTTTATTGCAGGTATGAGTTCCTGTCTGACGAAAGCCTCGAGACGAAGATAGAGTCTTGGAGCATCTGGCAGTTGCGCGAGTTCGACAGCTTCGAACAAATATCGTAGACAGTCGACGAGATGGCGCCGTCTCTGATGAAATTCAAGTATGGTGGCCTCAATGGAGCTTACTGGACCGATATTTGGGTTGTCTGCCATGACGGAGTGGAGTATACTCGCAATGTACTTTTCGGAGCACTTCAGGTGGTTCGCGATGAATATGACCTGTTGTACAAAATCTGCATTGACAGCAAGAGACCGTCCATTAATCGTAATCTTTCCGGACTGTAGTTGACGCTGTTCTTGTTGTTGGGGCTGTCCTACATCGAACAAGTCTCTAAGACGTGTTTTGTTTATGATGAGGTCGTCAAACAGCTCCTGCTCGCCATGGCCATGTGCTGCGAGTGTCGCTGCCAACACGGACCTGAGCGCTGTGACGGACTCCATCGTCGACAGTGTTGAGCTGGACAGTTGAGCGGCCACTCGCGCGTTGTAGAGTCGTGTGAATGTAGTTCCATAAAAAGAAACCAAAACCTGGTCGCGTACTTTGTCGCGTTTGTCCTCGTCCCGGATGACCATACCCTGACTGGCCTACCCCAGACTCTACCCCAGACCATCTTCAAACTCACCTCCAGACACAGATTATACCACTCTACAATGTCCGAGATAGCGTACAGACAGTATATAGGCGAATCAGATTTACCCCACATCATGTCCTTGGTACAGAGTGAACTCAGTGAACCCTATGTCATATACACCTATCGATACTTCCTTCACCAGTGGTTCGTCATTTCCCCTCTTATCTATCTATCCATCTCACTGACAATATCCCTCTGACAGGCCCCAGCTTGCTTTCTTGGTGCGTTTCTCGTCCTTCTGGGGGTCATGCGACTCATATCCCTTGCCCAGGCCATACCATCTGGCTCATCTGTTCCAATAGGTGTCATCGTGTGCAAGCAGAGTATGCACAAGCATATATCCAACCGCGGATACATCGCCATGCTCAGCGTCAACAAGAACTGGCGCAAACGCGGTGTCGGTGAGTGTCTCCCTCGACAATTCGCTTCCCTTACCCTTAACCCATGTGTCACCGCCAGCACGCTCGTCCGTCGTTCGATCGACGTCATGAAACGAAACGGCGTCAACGAAGTATGTTTCCCATCCTCCCCGTACCCTTCTCTATTCACGATATCTCATTCCTGCGCTATCAGGTCGTCCTCGAAACAGAATTCGACAACATCCCCGCTCTCTCGCTCTATGAATCTCTCGGTTTCATACGAGAGAAACGTCTATACCGATTCTATCTCAACGGAAAAGACGCCTTTCGTCTCGTTCTCTCCATCCCTCCTGACCCAGACCAAGCTTCCCCATATTCACGACGTCTACCCATCAGAGGCCCACTCCCCGCTTACCCAATTGATGACGACGAGGATGATTGATTAAATCAATCCTTCCCTTCTGTCTGGCCTGTCTTCTTCGTTTCTTTATATGCAAATCAGCATATACGCCTTGACACGTCACTCCCACGATCGCGATACTCATCCCGCTACTGTACAATACCAGTCCAGCATGAACATGTTTTAACCTAATCCCCACTTCTACTTCCCTCGACCTAGGAACGTCATCGCACCATCTCCACTCTCCATTTCCATTCTTTGTTCTTCTAGACACACTCAGGCGCTATGCATTTGGTCATCGCTGCATCCTAGTTGATTTCTTTCGGTTTCTTCCCTCTGCGCCTTTGGCACTAGTTGTAGATTATATTTCATTCGGGTACTCTCCCATTGTAGTATTGTGGTGAAATGCTGATATTTTGCTCGGGTTACCAATACCAGTTGCAACACAGTACATTAGCATTCCCCTTGGCTTGGATCATAAATTCTAGATCAGGTTTAAAAGAACATCCAAAGTATATCATAGACACATGGCCCCATCAAATCACTCAAAACCCAATCACACAAAGTCCAAATAGGCTGCCTCTAATTTATAAATTCATATCCGATACACTTTTGGATGATCTCAATGGAAGAAATGGATGTGCGGTAAAAGAGTAAGGAAGTAATAACAATGAACAACTAATAATCAACGCTGTCTCCAATTTACAGCTCATCGTGCTCATAAGGTGTTTCATCGTCGTCATCCGCACTAGGACCGGATCCAGAGGAAGAGTAGAGCTTGCTAGTGATAGGGCTGACGACGCTCTGAATTTCGGCCAACTTCTCTTCAAGTTCCTCCATACTTGCACTCTGTCCGTACTCATCAATCCAATCTGTAGTTTCCTTGATGGAAGCAAGGAGCGTCTTCTTGTCGTCATCATCGAGTTTACCACCAAGACCTGTCTGATCACCAAGCTGTGACTTGACACCAAAGACAAAGGAAGAGAGCGAGTTAAGCGCTTCAATACGCTGGCGGTTGGCTTCATCCTCAGAGGCAAACTCTTCCGCCTCGCGGACCATGCGCTCGATGTCTTCCTTGGAGAGACGACCTTTCTCATTTGTGATGGTAATTGATTCGGCTTTACCAGTTCCCTTGTCGGCAGCACCGACTTTCATGATACCGTTAGCGTCAATCTCGAAGGTAACTTCGATCTGAGGGACACCGCGAGGCGCAGGAGGAATTCCGGACAGCTCGAATTTTCCGAGAAGATTGTTGTCCTTGGTCAAGGAACGCTCACCCTCATAAACTTGGATGAGCACGGTAGGCTGGTTATCCGCAGCCGTGGAGAAAATCTGAGACTTGCGAGTAGGAATAACCGTGTTACGAGGAATGAGCTTAGTGAAGACACCACCCGTTGTCTCGATACCAAGGGTCAAAGGGCAGACATCTACAAGAACCACATCCTCGGTACCCTGCTCTCCAGATAAGATACCACCCTGGACAGCAGCACCATAGGCAACAGCCTCGTCAGGGTTGATACCCCTGGAGGGCTCCTTGCCATTGAAAAATTCTTTCAGGAGTTGCTGAACTTTGGGAATACGAGTTGAACCACCAACAAGGACAATCTCATCAACATCCTCTTTCTTGACATTTGCATCCTTAAGGACCTGCTCGACTGGCTTCAAAGTCTTGCGGAAAAGGTCCATGTTGAGCTCCTCGAACTTGGCACGGGTAAGGGTCTCCGAGAAGTCATTGCCATCCTCGAAAGACTCGATTTCAATGCGAGTGGACTGTTGACTGGACAAAGTACGCTTAGCCTTCTCGACCTCGCGCTTCAACTTGCCCATGGCACGCATGTTGCCGGTAACGTCAGTGCCAGTCTTCTTCTTGTAGAGCTTGACTAAATGGTCAATAACCCGGTTGTCGAAATCTTCACCACCAAGGTGAGTATCACCAGCAGTTGCAAGAACTTCGAAGACACCATCGTCGATAGAGAGAAGGGAGACATCGAAGGTACCACCTCCAAGATCGTAAACAATGATTTGTGACTCGCCGTCTTTCTTGTTAAGACCATACGCAATGGCGGCGGCAGTAGGCTCATTGATGATACGAAGCACCTGGAGACCAGCGATAGTGCCAGCATCCTTGGTAGCCTGGCGCTGAGCGTCGTTGAAGTAGGCAGGGACAGTTACAACTGCATGGGTGACCTTCTCACCGAGGTAAGCCTCCGCAGTTTCCTTCATCTTAGTAAGAACCATAGCACTAATTTCCTCGGGAGTCTAGGGGATGATACTATGAGCATCCCGAACCTAATGAAACAAATGTATGCCTCATAAATTCTCGCGTATCGCTCTTGTAATCAACTTGAATGACAGGCTTTCCACCACGGTCGGCAACCTTGAATGGCCAGTGCTTCATGTCCCGCTTGAGTTCTTGCTCGTCCATCTTACGACCAATAAGACGCTTCGCATCGAACACGGTATTCCGAGGGTTGGAGTGGAATGCGTTCTTAGCAGCATCTCCCACCAGTCGTTCGTCGTCACTGAACCCGACCCAAGAAGGTGTTATACGGTGTCCCTGGTCGTTGGCAATAATTTCGACACGACCACCTCGCTGGACACTGGACACGTCATTAGTGACCAATCACTCGATGCCAACATAATGCACTAACCCAACACATGAATAACTAAATTGAGGGATGAAAAGTCAGCGAAGTAGAACATGTCCAAGCAATGTAGCGTACGTAGTTCCCAAATCTACGAGACGAATGAGCCTTGTCAAGTATCATTGTGAAGAAATATTACAGATCTATACCGATAACGGTCCCGTACTCGCTCTTCTTGCCAGCGTCTTGTGCGGACGTGGTGGGGCACAAACAAATGAGCGCGAGGAAGGCGAATAACATGAGAGAAAGAGAGGAAACCATTGAGCGCGACTTTGCACGCGATGGTCTACGGCGTGGACTGATCATCGCTGTGGATGACGATGAGAATAAAGGGAAGAGGATGAAGTTGTGGAGAAAAATAAGAAACGGACTGGACTTTATATTACTCGCTCGAGGCCACGTACAGAAAATCGACTGGACACGTCAACACCTTCGAATTCCACGGTCACATGATAGTGGCTGTGCTATGCTATTCAGCTCAACGTGGACTGCAATGGATCGACCTGTCAGGAGTCGTACTGGGAAGGGATTACTACTACCAGGACACGTCGTCGTACGCGGGGCTTGTCATGACCTCGACAGGTGGTCGATTTGAATGGATTTACTTATAGCACCTGTTATCTCGCTATCTCAGATTCGGGTCTCGTGTCCTTCAATCTAGTGAGGAGCCATCGCGAGAGTTCTCAGTGCTGACCCCTTTCGTAGTCAAAGTTTAAGAGTTGATGCCATTCTGCATCACGAGAAGCCCCGAAACCTTTAAACGCTCATCGGTTGATATAGAATTCGTTATGCGCGTTGGGGTTACTAGTTACTAGATGGACTTATCGTGCATACGCGACCTTATCATGTGTAACCGGATACGCGCCCGCCTTCTTCCCACCCATGGCACGATGCACCGGTGAGTGTGCGTTCCCGACAGTATAAAGGTGCAGTGCTTCTACCGCACGGTGGTTCCTCGAGCTATCTCCTTCACCCTTACCCCCCTTCTAACTCTCAACTCAAATGTCGAACAAGCAAGCGATTGAACGGGCCGACGAGGCACTTCTCGCAGAGCTTGGGTACAAGCAAGAGTTCAAAAGAGCTTTCACTCCATTCGAAGTAGATGGCTCCATTACCAAACCGCACCTCCGTTGATCCATCTTCATAGGTATTCGGCATTGCGTTCAGTATCGTCGGTTTGCTTCCGTCGATCGCGTAAGTTCCTTAAGCACAGTCCGAGTGTTGAACGTGTATCAGAGGACTCATCTCTATCTGATCAATCTACAGCGCTGTCCTCACTTACTCCATTCCGAACGGTGGACCTTCTGCAATGGTCTGGGGGGTTCGTACCATTCTCTTTCGCTTTTTTTTTTCGGTTTCGGGCAGCTCCCTTGATAAGCGGAAGTTCTGCTATTCGCCGTACTTTCATCGGGAAATGCACTGACAAATTTCGATCTATATCCGTCTGATCGTTTAGTGGGCCGTTGCGAGTCTTTTCATCCTATGTATCGGGTTGTCTATGGCTGAACTTAGTTCCGCGGCGCCTACCTCTGGCGGGCTTTACTTCTGGACTCACTCCCTCTCATCCCCTCGGTGGAGAAATGTCCTCTGTTGGCTCGTGGGGTGTATGTTCAATTCGTCGTCATATCACTCACGTAACTCACTATGTCATCAGATGCCAATACGATAGGTTCTATAGCCTCCGTCGCTGAGTGGCCCCATTCCTCCCTGGCTGTTTTCACTGGGAATTCACCTGAGACGGCAAAATCTATGTTCGTCTGACACATTATCAGCCTCCATCGATTGGGGTTGTGCCGTCCAAATCGCCGCAGCCGTTAATGTCGGTGATCCGAATTTTGTTGCCACACAGGCCCAAACTTTGTAAGTCTAGATATTCATATTCTTCTGTCAGTTATGCCTGAACGGCATCTCCGCTCACATCTTGCAGCGGAATCTACGTTGCCATCCTCTTCTCCCATGGTGTGATATGCTCTCTCGGTACTAGCGTTCTTGCAAGACTGCAAAATGTCTACATCGTCCTCAATCTCCTGTGAGTATTGACTATGTTACAACTGCCCCGGCTGACTTGGGGTACTGAAACGCGGACATTATCAGCCTCTGCTTCGCTGTGATCATTGCCCTTCCAGCTGCCACTCCAAAGGAATACATGAATACCGCCAGTTTCGCTCTCGGCAATTTCACCAACTGTTCGTCTCTGCATTATGATCCATGTCTGTATCTCAATTCTCTTTCTATTCAATGGCTGGCCAAGTGGCTACGCCTTCATCCTGTCCTTCCTTGCTCCTCTTTGGACTATCTGTATGACACTCCTCTCCGCTCGTGACCCTCGGGGTAGATCGTTAACCGCAACTATCCGACTTACCAGGCTCGTTCGATTCGAGTGTGCATATCAGTGAGGAAGCTTCAAATGCGGCTACAGCTGTGCCGTGGGCGATAGTCAGCGTGATTTCCCTCCTCCTGAATGTCAGCTGACGAGTCTGGTAGGTCAGCACAATCGGTATCTCTGGCGTACTTGGTTGGGCTGGGCAATCTCAACTCCCCAAACTTCTCGTTGGCTTATGTTCTATCAATTAGCTATTAATATATCTCTCGCGTTCTGCATGGGGGATGACTTGGAGAGTCTGATCAGTAGCCCTCAACCCATGTCCATGATTTTCCTCAACAGCTTCGGGCAGAAAGGCACTCTTGCCATCTGGTCTTTTGTTGTCCTCGGGCAGTAAGTTCTTATTTACGGTGAATTTCTGGCTTGCTCACATGTTATCACCAGATACATGATGGGGTCCAGCATGGTAAGTGTTTCTTCACGACTGAAAACGTATGTACCGAGGTTCTGCTTAGGTTCTTGCCGCCTCTCGTCAATCCTTTGCTTTCTCTCGAGATGGTGCCCTTCCGTTGTCGAACATTTTGTATCGCATGAACAGTTTTACTGGCACACCGGTCAACACTGTGTGGTGGGTCGCTGCGATCGCTGGTCTGCTCGGCCTCCTCGCTCTCGCTGGCCCCGCGGCTATAAATGCTGTGTTCGCGCTATCGGTCACTGGTCTCTACGTGGCATACGCGATACCCATAGCGGCGAGGTTCATCTTCAATAATGATTTTAAACCTGGACCCTTCAATCTCGGAATCTTTAGTCTTCCGATCGGTATCATCGCCGTCGTCTTCATGGCATTTATGGACATTGTTTTCTTCTTCCCGACAACACCTCAAACGGCAGCACCCACCATGAACTACACCATCGTCGTTCTCGGCGGAGTACTCTTATTGTCCCTTGTCTGGTACTATTTACCTGTGTACGGCGGAGTACACTGGTTCACTGGGCCCATTCCCAACGTGGGTAAAACTGGAGAGGACGTGAGCAGGGATTCTTCGTCCTTGGATAACAAGATCGAAGCGATCTCTACAGTGAAGAGCATGTGATGGCTTAGCTTTTCTTTTCTGTTAAACATTGATCATTTGTTGTGATTGATATAACAAGTCATCACACAGGAGACCTTTTCATGCTCTCAATCTTTATAGATGGTACAGATTCTGGGTGCAGTTATAGTTGTGCAGTAGATAGCTGCCCTCACCAGAGTATACAGCGCCAGTTGTCACGATCCTGCGAAGTGATGTAAGTTGGTATCCTACGTAAGCCGAGGAACGAGACCGCGTAGGATGGAGTCTGGTGGTGCGCTTTCTCTCGCTCACGCAGGACTTCGGTTTCTCAGTTCCCGTCCTTTCAGGGTCACCCGTCCTCACTCTTTTCGCAGTCTTGCAAACGTTCGGCGTGTGTCGCCCGAGCACCTGAGGCACGGGACGGGTGACTGGGAGGTCCCGGCCCGCCTTCACAGCTCACCTTGACCACGCACAGGACAGGGCCAGCCTCGAGCTGGAAAACTCTGCAGGTTTTTACCCAACCCCTGAATGACTTCCTGCCGATACCCTCGTTCCGTTCGTTGCATAGCACTACCATGTCCTAGCATGTACTTAGCTGCAATCTCCACTCATACATCTTCGATCACACGAGTGACGCGTGATCACGCAGAGTATATATTCCACATCCACGTCCCTTCCCCAGCCACCACCAGACCCATTCTCCGTTCTGGTACGTGACGCTTATCGATGATGGACGGAATGTACGTCCTCCAGCATCAACTTGAAGTTGATGTGGAAGCGAGCATTGAATGTACCGACGACGTGATACGTTTCCAAGTTAGCGGCGTTTTATGGTCTCTTTAGCTCTGTATCTATTTTCTGCGCTCCCTCGGTTGCGATGTCCTGTGTGTTGAGATCCATTTGGTCTGGCAGTGCTGGCACCGATACGACTATCCCAGACCAACTACTGCTAGTTCTGCCAATTTTGAGCTTTGAATTTGGTGCAGCTCGGATACAACGACGCGTCTGCCCACGGTGCTTCCGAGTGATACCAGTCTAATCTGCTGACTCCTTGGGCAAGTAGATAACTAGGAGTCGCAGAACCGATTGTTGGACAAGAAGACTCCTCGGGACTTGACAATGTACCATGTGAGCCACCTTAGCGTAATCGCTTCGAAAATAAACATCCACTAGCAGTAGTCCCTGCCGAAACCACGAAAAGAACGTCGGCGAAAACGCGGAATGTTGTCCACAACCATGGACCAGCCCTGGCAAGTCTTGGGTTCCTTTGGACTGTCGCCTTGGGCTCTTGAACCAGAGAAAACCACATTCGCCCCTCATGGCTGGAGCAACAAAGACATGGATCCAGTTCCTCCCCATCTGAGAACATGGACGTGAGTGGTGCCATATCATCAACCGACGGTCATCCGATGTGTTAAGTATCTCCACTGTGTCACAGTACTTGGAATTATATCACCTACTGGTTGTCTGATGCAGCCACCCTCCCGGTATGGGAACTTGCTAGTTCCATGTTGGCTGTTGGTCTCTCCTGGCACGTCGTCTCGCTTGCTTTATCCTCTCGATGTTGATGTCACTTAAGGCGCCAGGCCCTCCCCTGTATCGCTGCAGGCTATTGCATTATTTCCCTGGTGATGGTGCTCGTCTCCACGTTGCATTCCCTGTCTTGAACAGATCGTCATTCGGCTTCTGGTTCAGCTACTTTACTGTTCTCAGCCGGGTTATCCTTTCCATGTTTTGGTTCGCAATTCAGGCATGCCATCTTTTTGTCCTGGCACTGGTCGTATCTGAAAATTCTCCTGACAGACCTATAACGGATCGCAATGTGTATATCAAGTAAGGCCGGATTTCCACCTTTCGCTTTTGTGAGCTAACCTCCGTTGAAGATGATAAAGGCCATCTGGCCGTCGATCTCGAGAGTGCCAAACCATATCCCAGCGGATGCAAGCATCACAAGTTCGGGTCTCTTGTGCTATTTCATCTATTGGCTGATCCAGTTCCCCTTCATGATGCTCTCACCTCAGAAATTGAGGTGGCTTTTCTTCGCAAAAGCCGTGTTGGTGCCAATAGCATGGGTCACGATGGTAATATGGGCATTCGTTAGGGTGCCACCATCCGACGGGCTCTTTGCTCAACACGCAGTGATATCTAACTCGCAATTTTCCTGGGATTGGCTGAGTGCAATGAACAGCGCACTGGGTATCTATGCCAGTTTGTCTGTTAATATCCCAGATTTTACGGTGTGCCCCGCTTTTCTCCTGATGAAAAACCTACCTTATCAAAAAAATAGCGATACGCGAAAGACGAGAGAGCGTCAGTTCTCTTTGCTCTGTATTCAAGTGTGTAACCTGAAGAAGCTGTGTTATAGCCAATTCGTACAGCCTTTGATCATACCCGTCGCATTCATTCTCTGCAGCTTTGCTGGTATCGCAGTGACGAGCGCCGGAATCCAGATATATGGAGAAGTACTCTGGGACCCCATGCTTCTCATTGATAAGTGGGATAATCGCGCTGCTGCTTTCTTTGTTTCTTTCGCCTTTGCCCTTGCTACTATAGCATCGAATATCAGCGCCAACTCACTCGGTGCCTGCAATGATATGACAGTCTTATGTCCAAAGGTAACACCTGATAAATGTTAGTTACTGGACAAATCACTGACATGCTAGACAGTACATCAACATCAGACGTGGTCAGATAATTTGTGCAGTCATCGGTGGCTGGGCTTTGGTTCCCTGGGAGATCCTGGCCAATGCTCAGGGGTTTTTGAACTTTATGAATGGATATACCATATTCCTAGGCCCATTCGCGGGAATCATGGTTACAGACTTTTGGCTTGTTCATAAAGGCAAAGTTGACGTACCTGCGATGTACGATCCCAATGGTCGCTACCGCTACACCGCAGGTTCTGTGAGTCATCAGAGTAGGTTACGTACTTCCTTTCACCACTAACTTGGGATTGCATAAAGAACTGGCGTGCTGTTCTCGCAGTGGTCGTAACGGTGGGACCGACTTTTCCAGGTCTCATCCAATCCATCAACTCAACTATCAATATTGGGTATGCGACTCGTCTGTTCGACATAGCCTGGATATACGGGGTAATTGTCCCGTTCGTCGACCTTGTGAATTGCACACGCTGAGTACTGGGTAGTTCGTGGTCGCGTCGGTGGTGTACTACGTCACATCTGTCCTTTTCCCCGCCAAGGAGACGTTCGTCGAAGACTCATCGTCGTGGACGATGAAACCCTTGACGATGTTCATCGTAGAGACGATAGTGAAGGCGCTGATCTGGAGGAAGCCCATATCCCCAAGCTTCACGAAAAGTAAAAGTAGAGCACTGCGGAAACCTTCTCATTATCTGGTTAGAATGTGCTGATATCATGACTTGCGCTCCGACTGTTCGGGTGTCGAATCTGAAGAAGGTCATTTGCGCACAAGTTGCCAATACCCAGACCACTGTGAAACTCAGGATTTTTTTCCTCGGAGGTATTCTGCTCTCTAATACGTATCATTTATTTAGAGTGGCTGGCTTCGGCCTAGTCGTACCGTCTCTTATAGGTGATCATGAGTTCCCAGTTGCGACTAATACTGATGAGTTTTGATTATCAAATAAATCAGACAACGGATCTTGGGAAAGGATGAGAGTTTCGGAAACCTACAAGAATTTCCTGTTCTTCTCCTCTAATTAAGCTTCCGGCAGGCTCAGCCCAGTCGTCGCCGATGAAGTGCTGGCGCATGTCGGCCACAGCAGCGCAGAGCATAGCTTAGTACTTTGGCGTTGCCAAGTCAAAATACTGCATGCCTGATCGAAGTCTAGCTGCTGCAGTCGGTACCAGTTCGCCACAGAATACAGCGTGTTATCATCAGACACTGACGCCTCAACCACGCGCCATACATTAAATGACTTCTTCACAGATTCATACTGTCCGAATCCGTCCCTATTAGATCCGAGGCGGCGTAAATTATAGGTGGAACGTGGCCCGCCGAGGTCAGCCCTTGGCCCAACCAGTCTCCTCGCAGCGTGAGCACTACTCGCAAGATCATCATACAAGTCACTGGTGTCTGTACCAGATCTGCGGCCCCAGACCTGTACGCGAACGTTTGTTGGACACGTGAGTTTTGGTTACCTGCTTTGCATTACCAGTCGTTTAGCTACTGCGCTAACATGTACTTTCATTGGTAGTTAGCCTATCCATCTCCTGTGCTCCTATCATGGAACCTAGCGTAAGTTATCTCCTTCCGTTTACCATTTGACGAGAATAACATAAATGCGACAGCCGCGAAACATCGTGATATTCGGTGAATGTGGTGTAGGGAAATCCTCCCTCATTAACATGGTCGCAGGACGGCAGATTGCCAAAACCTCCAACGATGTCTTGGGATGCACGGAGGAAAACGTCCTTCACAGGATCAACTTGGATCGAGTCAGTCTTAATCTTTGGGATACCATCGGGCTAGAAGAAGGTTCTGCTGGCAAAATCCCCGACAGTGAAGCGAGGAAGCGTTTAAAACTCTTTCTACACGAACGACTTGCGACCCCAGAAGGTATTGACCTCCTCCTATACTGTTTCCGGGGCGCGAGTAACGCAAAAGGCTTGCCACTTAAATATGGCCATTGGGAGACGTATAGGTTCGTTTTCGAAGAAGTCTGCAAGAAGAGGGTTCCCATGGCTATGGTAATCACCAACTTGGAAGCGTACGACCGTGGTGGAGATATGGAGAAGTGGTGGATTGATAACGAGAGGAGGATACTGGATTTAGGGTTCCAGTTCTGTGGGCATGCATGCGTCACCGTCTTGTTGCCAGACGATTTGGGCGAGGAGGACGATGTTAACCGAATCGAAATATCTAGACAGAGATTGAGAGACCTTCTCTCGCAAGACTTTTTTCCCCCTAGAAATGTCCTTCTGCTTGGAGATAGTGGCAGTAAGAGTGAATTCATCGAGATCATGACGACTATTGCTGGTGATTCAAAGAAGCTCCCTTCCAAGCTTGAAAATGTCCCATCGTTCACATGCCTTCCTGTTACGATCGCCTCGAGCACTCACTTCAATCTCTGGAGTAAAAAAGAATTCGATGAAGACGACGTCGCCGCTCAGCTGACCGACAGGAACCTAACGCACCTTGTGCAGAGGTTAAAGCAAACAGGAGGCGTCGATCTCCTCCTCTTCTGTTTTCGTGTAGGAAGGCACAAGACCCACCACACGCGGACATACGACCTTTTCTATACTGCCATTTGTAGGAGGAAAGTTCCGGTGGCGATTGTCGTTCTCGGACCAGAGGAGGAGGCTGAGACTTGGTGGGAAAGAAACGAACAAAGCCTCAGGCAGAGAGGGCTCAAATTCGAGAGACACATTTACATCCCTTATAACCCTCACGAATTCCTCGAGGGGATTGTGTCTAGTTCTACTCGTCTCCAACTCATCGATCTCATTTGCGGGGACTATACATCAGGAACCTGGAAGATAGACGATAACGCACCTTGGATCACGGTACCCAGCATTCGTACGGTGCTTGGGGACTTATCCTGGCCTACAACTACGGTTGCTATATGTGACACCACGAGAAAGGAAACGTTTATCGAGTTTGCCCCGGGCGTGCAGTCTTCCGTGCGGAGTGTTGTTGGAGTCATCAGTCAGCGGGAATATCATTTCCTGCACGTAGATCCAAAGTCTCTCTTTTCCCCACGTCCCCCGACTCGCGCTGGTATCTCAGAGTCAAAGTGGAAGAGTACTGGTCTTCTGATGTTCTACATGGACGCAAACACCACGAACGAAACATGGAAGATCCTGGAGAGATTTTATTCCAGCTACAGGGGAGACATCACACCACTCGTTGTCGTCGTTCGCGGGCTTGCTGACAGGGGACTCGCAAAAGAGTTCTGGAAATCTGCTCCTAGTACGATCAAAAAACACATTGGGGCGTATCTGACCTACTACCCTGGACCCGCTGCCATTTCTGATGCCCAAGCTATTGCGCAGAGAACCTTGGAGAATATGATCCAGGATCTGTGCTTGGCATGTATGGATCAAAGAGTCGGAGTTTTGCGAGAGATTTTATCGACTTGGAGGAGGTATCGATCCCAAAGAAGTAGGGAGAGGTAAGGCATTGGTCGGATGGTCCCACAGATTTCGTTGGGGTTAAGGTCCTTTGATAAATCATTGTGGCGTAGTAAGGTAAGAATACATCAAAGAGAATGGGTCCACAAGTACTATCGTCTATACTCAGGTCTCTCATCAGTACAGTTGAAGTACATGTAAGCAGTACAGTTGCGTACAAAGATAATAATAAGAAACAACATCCTTTCCCTATTCAATGTTCAGCGTTACTCTGGTCGTCAAATCGAGGGCAGCCTGGAGTAAGGTAGGCGCGGAGTGGACCTTAGCCGCCCGTCTTTCCTAACAAGGCATATCCGCTTCCCTGCGGACCGTGAAGCTTGTTATAGCATCGTCCACAGAGTGGATCGCCATCCTTATCATTCAACCGCTTTGAATCTAGGAGGGTACTGCAAGAGGTGCAACGCAAACATCCCTTGTGCCAAGTCTTCCCAACAGCCTTGACCTGCTCCGCAAAGTACACATTCTTGCTACATCGAGGGCACACGGGAGTCTCGCCGCCCAATCCCCATGTCCTGGCAGGACTGCCCACGCCATCACCGAGGGCAATCCCATACCGTGTTCCTGTGGGGGTCTGCCTCAAGGGGTTGTTTCCCCCGTTCAAAGGAGTGCCAGTTGAACTAACTTTGAGCGGAGAAACAGGTCGTCTTGGAGTACCAGAGGCAGATTTAGAAGGAGTAAGGGGAACTGTTCGCGGAAGATGATTCTCGCCGACACGTTCGGTATTGGTGATGTTACCCTCAAAAGACATACGTTCTTCCACTAGCTCTTGAACTTCTTCCTCGTCTGCAGTATCGTTATCCTCCGCACTCCCGGAAGTGCCAGAGTCTGCCGCTGGATTGAAGGGTGGA
This sequence comes from Chalciporus sphaerocephalus, assembly GCA_038094055.1. Lineage (NCBI taxonomy): Eukaryota > Fungi > Basidiomycota > Agaricomycetes > Boletales > Boletaceae > Chalciporus > Chalciporus sphaerocephalus. The sequence continues at coordinate 96,601 of JBBPTH010000057.1, read as the reverse complement.
CGGGAGTATCGTGCAGGGAGGGCAGAGTTGGCTCGGAGAATGGGTGTCGCACCTGTGAATTGAGTGCGAACGGGGGACCGAGAACCATCATTGATGAGAGGGCGTGGTGTCAGGTCCAGAGAGCCGTTAACACGACCACGGGAAACTGGGGCAGGGAAAGTGGGGCGAGTGGGAGATGCTTGGCCAGCAACAGATCGAACTGGAGTACCGACCTTTCCCGAAATCGCCGGAAATGAGTTTCGGACAGGTGAAGTGGGTTGCGGAGGAGGAGAAACAAGCTCGTCTCTATCAGGCAGGTTTGCTTGCCGGAGGTCCCGAGTGCCAAAATTGCGAACATGGCAGTTTTTGCTTGAGAATGAAGGTCAAAGAGGTGAAGGAAGAGGGGGCTAAAAGTCAAAGGAAGCTCACCAGTATGGCTGAACAGAATCAACGTAAAAAGAGTGAGACAATTTGTGATGAATAAACACGTACCTCTTGGTCGTGTTCTAGCAGGGTGAAAGAGTCTAGACGCTTGTTGCAGGAAGTGCATGCGAGACAGGGCTTGTGGTAGAGCTGGTAGCACCAGGGCACGCATTGACTATGAAGATCACGAGAACCTAAGCGAAATTGCTTACCTTGCGGCCAGGACCCATGACCTGCCACCACATAGTAGGAAGCCAAGTAAAAAAAGACCTCGAACATGTAGCAGAGTCACACACCTGCTCAGCTGCGTAGACAGCCTTATTACATCGAGGGCATATTGGAGTACCTCCAAATGGATGCATGGCAGGTCGACCTGAAGTCGGGCGCGTAAACCAAGGTGAATCTGAGACTGATGTCAGCACACAAAGGTCATGAGAGTTGCGTACTCGCCTAAGGAAAGCGAACTGGGCCGTCTACCCCACGTTGTGTAGGAGTGGTAGCTAAAGACCGGAGCCAAGTGAACACGCGGCTATGGAGTTCGGCAAATGCCGTCCCGGCTGTAGCACTTTGTAGCCACCACCGAACAACACGCAACGATTCATAAGACCGCACAGTGTACTGGATAGCAGACGCTCGAATGGCGAGCTTTGCTGATAAGGACAAGACTCGAACTCATACATCAGGTCGTAAAACCCTTGGATTGACGGTGACAGCTCCATTGTTGACGACGCTGCTTCTTGACCGAGACAGGGCAACCAGTCGTTGAATTATTCTTCGCCACTTACTGTCCAGGTAACGGGGCCGTTAGATGACCACGGACCCTGCGTAGACCTGAACTTGTCTACTAAGACAGGTTTCGGCAACTCGGCATTTTGTATCGGAGCTTCAAAAAGGAGTCCCGATCAGAGTTTTTGTAGAGGATAATTGGCCATCCGCGTTCAAAATCTCTTCCCATCCAAAATCCATCTTGTTTATCTTCTTCGATCGCTCCACGTAGACTCACGTAGACTCCTTATTCTCATCATTACCCCTCACGATGTCTGACGACGAGCAGCACAACCAGACCTTTGAGCAGGTCGGCCTTCTTATCTCCTTCCCTGATCACCCTCGATACTGATGTTGATCGTGCGCGATGGTTTTCCGTCAGGCCAGTGCCGGTGCCTCGCACACCTTCCCCATGCAATGTTCTGCTCTTCGTAAAAACGGCCACGTCGTCATCAAAGGCACGTCTCACTAAGTTATTTTCCTTACATCACATCACATCACTAATCTAATATTGATTGTCAAAGGCCGCCCTTGCAAAATCGTTGAAATGTCTACCTCCAAGACCGGAAAGCACGGACACGCCAAGGTTCATCTCGTCGCCATTGACGTAAGTTCACATCACTTTCGTTTTTAAGTCCCTTTGATTTTTCTGGCTTCTCCAGATCTTCACTCAAAAAAAATTGGTGCGAGTTCTTGTTCAGTATCAATAAAGGCTTGATGGTTAATTGACTTGGTCTTTCCGCAACAGGAAGATATCTCCCCCTCTACTCACAACATGGATGTCCCTAATGTCACTCGAAATGAATATACACTTGTGAACATTGATGAAGGTTTCCTTAACCTCATGACCTCAGACGGTGGCTCCAAGGACGATATCAGAGTCCCTGACGGTGACATTGGAAAAGAAATCACAGAAGCGTTTGAGAATGGACTGGATATCTTGATCACGGTTATTTCTGCCATGGGTGAGGAGCAGGCTATCTCCTGGAAAGAAGCACCCAAGTCTGGTTGAAGAGCAGACATGCCGCTTCTCTCGTTCTCTCCTTCGTACTTATTTTTGATCATCCATTTTGTCTTTCCTTTTTTTGTTCTCCACGTCGCGGTGTTTTCCCTTGACTCAAATCATTCAGAATCTTGTGCATCTGCATGTACATCCCTATCGTTCAATAACGTTTGAATGTGTTGGTCACTGTAGTAGTGTAGCTTTATGACTGTAGGACCCTGGGTTTATCCGAGCAGGAGGTACGTAGGAAAGGCGATTAAATACAGTTGTTACACGATGATCAAGCGCTCTCTATTGTAAACGCTCAGGCCTAGGAGAAACTTACCCCTGACTCCGCAATCCTACGGTCATGCTGCATAAAACTCTACTTGGAGGACAACCACCACGGATTCCAATTGTGGTCGCCATTGGCAAAATGTGTGGTACAGCCGTACAGATGGGCGGATCCCATATTGTGTGTGGCCAGGATCTCAGGTTGGTAAAGCCTTTACAGACCATCCCAAACGGGTCTGATATCACGACTCTTCCCTACACACTGACTCACTCCAGGTTGCTTTTGATGCGCCCTCATGTTGCATGGCTCAATCAACAGATCTCTGGCGCAATAATTACATGCCCCAGTGCCATGTGAAGGAAGAAAGCAGAAGTACGTTGTCCACCTACGGACGCCATCGGATGTCGAGACTAATATATCATACATGCGAGTCGTTGTAAGTGGGTGGCAGATACACATACCATGCTGTAGATGGTGAAGCCCTTCAATATGCTCATCACCGTTTCACTAAGGACTTGCCTGCTGGCCCTTTTGTGATATAAAGTTGGTATAACACGACTACAATGTCTCAGAACACCACCAACTTCTACAACGATGGTTTCAACCACGATTTCACGGACGAAGATGTACAGAGGCTCATCTCCATTGCAACCTCTCCGGAGCTTAGTCCTCACACCTGTCGGTGGATGCAAGGCAACAATCGTTGCGATGCCGCTGTTCAGGGGCGTTTCTTCGCTGTTCATCTTGGAGTCAACCACGGCATCCATGGCGTAGGACAAGACACCTCGCGCTTCTTATGTCAGTGGGAGAGTTGCGCAGACAGCGCTCTGATGAGTAGAGAAGCGTTGCTGAGGCACGTCCAAGAGCGACACCTCCCTTGGAGATGGCACTGTCCCAATTGCGGTGCAACATTCGCGCACAAGATGAGGAGGGATACGCACCACGCTTTGTGTGTACGAGCGATCGGTAACATGGGTGTTTGAACTTTCTTCATTTCCGCTCTCCGTTGTGTCCTTTTCTTTGGCCTTCCGAGGCACAAGACGATTTCGTTTGATAGCTGCTTGTTACTCGTCCATGAAGTGCAGCACGCCTGCTGATTTTTCATTCGACCAGAATTTTGTTCCTGACTTGCCCGTCTTTGTCGCGATTTTATTCGGTGTCCATATGCCATGTAATCTACCCTCTACGTTCATGGTCCTGCGTGCATATAACACTAAAAAATGAAGAGTTTCTCCGCCTAGAAAACAAACTTGCAAGGATCACATTCGCTCCTAATGGTGTCCCTGCATTCACATTATAGCTGCAATATGGTCCTAGTGTAGTCAGTAAGTCGCCCATTTCATTTAGTCTCACAAGTACATATGAAAATGGGCGGTAAAATATGCATGGTGCACATCTCATGTAGATCATTACTCGAAGTCCGTCCAAATCTCAATTAGTTCTGTTCCGTACCAAGCTGTATATTCGGATTGGACGCTCCGTTAGGTTTTCCTCTGAGCATACACCTCATGTGTGCACAACGCTCTATACACCCCTGAACCACGAACTACCATCCTGTACGAGCGTCTATTGCCACTGTGCTGATGCGGACCACCAACTTGACTACACGATCGGTTTATTAGCAGGCAGTGCAGGAAGTTGGAAGTAAGTTGTTCCGGTGGTTTCTAGTGATCCGACTCGACGAGGGTAATACTACTAATAATGTCTTTACAACAGTTGCGTGTGGGTTGGCACGACGTAAACTACCAGGTTAGTGGCGCACTTATAAGTCCACAAGCCATTGGATGCATTAGCATAAGTGTGGTTGGAAAAGGCGCTGGTAGCATGGACTCGGCGTGGTTGCGGGCTCTTATGTGGATAACATGGAAGATTCTTATCATCGGATATGGTGTAACGGCTAACATTACCGCCTTTCACGCGGTAGCTCGGGGTTCGATTCCCCGTATCCGAGTAGTTTTTGTCATTTGTGCAATGCAGGCAGTTCGCATAACACTTTTTTCAACAACGTCGTGTTATTCTAGGAAGAGTGAACATTGACAATCTTAATTCACTTCATGTTTTTGTTTTTGCAATGTCACAGATTATCGGATATGGTGTAACGGCTAACATTGCCGCCTCTCACGCGGCAGCTCGGGGTTCGATTCCCCGTATCCGAGAACTTTTTATCTTCGCTGACTATGTACCATCAGAGCAAAATCCATTGGATTGCCCCGACTACATGGTTCGCGAGTTCATCTGTGATTGAACCCTTCAGGGGTGGTTCCAGGTGGTTGTGTACCCTAGATTACTACCGCATCCTGCGCCTCCTTTCTGGTTGACCCTCAGCAGCAGTGTCTGTTCTCCCCGATTGACTCTCCCGCGGAACTAAAACACGCTAGTGACGAGATTTACAGAGAGCATCAGCGTTGGAGAAGCGGTCGTATCTTGAACTGTTTGCAGGGTTCATATCATCAAATTATTCGACATGAGAGACGACCCCAGGCTGATAGTTCAGTAGGAGCAAAGAGAAAGAGCGCGTCATTGCGCTGCGACTTACTTATCCAAGGACCAAGAGTCCCTCTCCACATCCTCTTCAATGTTATGCGTGTTGGACACAGGTCCGGCGAACCAGTTTGCACGCCCTATACAGAGAAATATAGTACCAGACAATAGACATTAAGAGTACACCACCAAGGACGACGATGGACTCGGCGTTCATGGTAGATACTCTCGGGAAGAAGACAAAAACGAAGGTAGAAGCGTTCGTGGGTTTAAAGACGAGTCTCCTGAAGATGCATCTCGCAGCGATGGAGAAGAAGCGTACCACGAAGAGACTAGTGAGCGACAGTACGTGCATGGCATCAATACTATCCAATAGCTGCAGACTCAGCGAGAGACAGAAGGTTTAACAGCAGAGCCGGTTATCAGACACTGGAGCGAAGAAGCTAGTGATAGTATCCGAATAAATAACCGATCAGGATCGCAACGTACCTAGTAGAATAGGCGCCATTTGGAATGAAGTAAGTGATGACCGCAATTCATGGGTTAATGGAGGCAAATGAATCACAGTGAACAAAAAGAAGGGCGCTTTGAAATGTAACCCCCCTTACGGTCCTCCATGCTGTAGGATATGCAGCGTCTACCCTGGCGGAAGGCACAAAAGATGGTTTTTGTTAGCTCAGATTACTAGCAGGCACCCCTCTGCAGCGATGGAAACAAAACGACTCGGATACGGGGAATCGAACCCCGAGCTACCGCGTGAAAGGCGGTAATGTTAGCCGTTACACCATATCCGATTGAATGCTGTGCTGCGAATGGAAGAATGGCACTAGAAACAAAAGAGGAAGAGGGCCACAAAAGAGAATGATTTGCCGGTTACACAAGGGGAATTCAAGCACTGGGGGGCGAGAACAGTGTTAGTGGCACATCCAATACCCAGTTGTGAACACTTGAGAACTCACCAAAACAAACAAACTTCGTCTTGGGGAGAATAACGAGGTTCGAGGAGAATTAGCACGACACTACGAGATTCTTTGTTCGGGCCTCTCTATCGCATGAATCACTTCATCTGAAGAGAAGATATTTGAGGGTGACTTGGGACAACACGACCTGTTACAAGTTATGGGAGAGAGTTTATTGTGACTTCTGCTTACCTGTCAGAAACCCAACAACCAGAATTTCACTATCACTATCATATGTCTTCAATGACTCACCTAGTTCTCGACATCAGCCGGCATATGAGAAATATCCTACGCCGAGAGCTCTCCGAGTGCCAGGGCTTGCAGAAGATTGGACAGACAACCTAAAGAAGCTACTTGATGAAAAATTACTCTATTGAGCTATTTCTTGACTGGTCAAGCAAAGGGAAAAAAAGGCACTCGGATACGGGGAATCGAACCCCGAGCTGCCGCGTGAGAGGCGGCAATGTTAGCCGTTACACCATATCCGAATGTTCGAGAGTCCCTCTTTGTTCTCCATAGAACAGAGTGTCACCTTGACGAAGAGTGAGTTCAAAGTCATGTATCGTGGTGCCCTACCCAAGGACGTTTAGAATAAACTATCGTCGATATGGAGCCTTCACAGGGACGTAATGAAACCCACTGCGACTGGGGGCATGTTGCCACCATATTTGGTGAACATGCCACTTTCCTACAAATCTCTGATGAGCGAATAGAGCTTCTCATGCCGAAGGATGGACACTTACAAGGAAGTGGGGATATTTCGATGCGGGATTGAGTAATCAGACTTTCTTTAGTGAGAATGTCTGAGGTTTTCGTCGTTTTGTAGTTGAACGCACCATCGACCCCTAGGTCTTTCATAAATTGGACCATGTCGTCCGAACCAGCAGATGCAATGACCTTCATCCCATCCCGCTTGATAAGCCGAATGACGAAGCTAAACAACAAAACAACCAGAATAAGAGGAGAAAGAGAAATACGTATGACCCAGTCACTGTCAACATCATAGATCAGAAAGTGCTACCAAACTGACGTGATCTCGAAAGCAGGATTTTTGGAGCGCATAGCGACCACAGCACCAGAGTTCTGAATTCTGAAAATGAGGTCGATTAGATAAGGACAGAGGCTTGGTATAAAACTCGTACGGTTCCCCGATTGTATAGCTTATCACAAGTGGGGCGAGGCATCAACGGGACTGAGACGTGTCTAGATCTCCCAGAAGATAACTTACGGTAAGATCAGGCTTCATTGAGGAAGAATACAGGGCTCGAAAGACAACATAAGGGTCCTTACTAGAATTCCCCATTCAAAGGGACATTCTCTAGGTTGATTGTCGGATTTGTGTCAAGTACCGCGGTCTGACCGAGAACGGGTAGACCTACTGGCGTTGTAGTAACACGGTCAGTATCCAGTTTCTGATCTGAGAATTAGATACATACCACATACAATCTGTCGGTCAGCGAGGGTGGAGAATAAGAACATCCGCTGGAACTTAGTACCCTCGAGAGGTGAGGAGAAGTCATTAATTGGAAGGACCCTGACAGCTGAATAACCTGCCGCAGGATTTCTAACACATATATATCAGCATGATCCAAACAGAAGAAATGGAATATGAAGCAAATCAGCAAAGCTTGACGGATTGTGTCAGGTTGCACAGCGATGCATGGAAGTCCATCAAGACGCTGACCATAGAAATGCAAGCTCAGAGAGAAAAAACATGGCTACGCACTGCCGAGCACGTCTGACAATTTGATTGGTGTGCACCACACCCTCGGTGGAGAAACGATGTAAACTCACTGAATCTCAAGCAAGTCCCACAGGAAAAAAAAAAATTGAGAAAAACTCGGATACGGGGAATCGAACCCCGAGCTGCCGCGTGAGAGGCGGCAATGTTAGCCGTTACACCATATCCGACGGTGGTCTCGTACGGATGATTGACGGTACCATCACACGCACGTCCGACGAACTGCTGATCCGGGTCTGCTAGTACTCAGTCGTTAATTAATGGCTTCAACAGTGACAGTGACTGCAGCGGCTGTGGTCGACCAACTTGATAAATCTCCAGATGTGTTGACATGGCTCAATAACGTTCTCGACGTTCCTAGTGACACCGGCCCCACCGATCCTACTTCGACAATCCATCCACCCACCCTCGAAGCCCTCCTGACCGCGACGTCTATCGCCGCACAGTCAACTTCTGCTACTCTCGAGCATACCATCGATGACATCGCTCGCGCCGCACCTCGTCTTGCCTATGACCTTCAGTTCACTCGCGACGGGGCATTAGCACTTCGCAATGTATTGGCACAGTCCCTCCCGTCTTCGCAGTCTCGTAGTGCAGATTCGATCGCAGCAAATTCAACGGATCCTGATGACACTTCTAAAATCCTGGAACGACTACAGTACCTCGATACTCTGAAACTGCGGATGGAAGCCGCTCGTGATGTACTCCGTGAAGCAGAATCATGGAATGCCTTGGAGGCAGAAGTGACTTCATTACTAGCAGAGAAATCATATGCCCGTGCCGCTTCAAGGTTGTCAGCTTCCGCTCGGTTAATGCCAGTGTCTGTTCGCACTTCTGCAGCACCCACTACCCCATCCGGTGCAGTGTATGAACCTCGCCGTGCTCTATTGACGTCGCTCGCAAATCAACTCGAAGCGGCACTCTCACCTGATCTCGTACGTGCTGTGACAGCTTGTGATGTCGAAGCTTGCAAGTCATTCTATTCCATCTTCGTCGACATCGAGCGGGAAGGTGAATTTAGGAACTACTACTATGGTACGCGACGCAGAGCCATAGTCGAGATGTGGGGCAAGACTGTCATCGAAGGCGAACCCAAGACAAACGAGGGTACAGAGCGAACTCTACCTCAAGCACTGAGCGCCTTTTATCCGACCTTCCTTTCTTCCTTTTCGACTCTGCTGAACGAGGAGCGCACCTCTCTACCAAATATATTTCCGAACCCAGAATACACGCTGTCATCCCTGATCTACACTACTCTCAACGTCCTCTCACCACCACTTGCTCAGCGTCTTGCGGCTCTCTTCCACAATGGGAATAGCGCAGTAGCGCTGAAGGACGTCGTTAAACTCTTCCAAGCTACAGAGGAGTTTGCGCGGAGTGCAGAGAGGAACCTCGAGAAATTGCGGGCATCTGGATCACCTTTGCCCTCTTCGAGCACCTCCCAAAATGATATCAAACTTGCCAGAAGGCGTTCTACGCGAATGTCAATGTCCTGGCGGTCGATGAGCAGTGCCGGTCGACCTAGTGGTGCGACGACTTCCGCTAGCGGAGGAGTGGATGGCGGCACTGAGTGGGATCAGTGCCTTTTTCAACCTTTCCTCGACTTCCAGGTCGACTTTGGAATCCTGGAGAAAAGGTTATTGGACGATACTTTGGGTTCTCCTCTTGAACGTATCAGAGACCTAGACGGTGATCGGGCGGCACGTGCGATGCGTGAACGCGCCGTTGATGTCTTCAGTGCCGCGGAGGAGAGCATCGAGCGTTGCCTGGTGCTCACTTACGGCTACGCCTTCCCCGGACTGCTGCGTGCCTTGGACGGTTTCATCGTGGCGTTTATAGATGACTGGACGACCTCCGTTTCTGATTTTGGTAATCCGGAAGCGCGACTGACGGCTGGATCGGGCGCGAAATTAGGGTCTGGAACTCTGGAAGAGGAAGAACTCGCAGACCTAGACTACACATCTCAGGACTGGGCGCACATACAAAAGGCACTGCATCTCCTCGCTGCAGGACAAGCCCTCAAGGAGCGTCTGGGCGCGTTCGAGGCACGTCTCAGATCATCCCTTGGACAGGTATCAATGGCTTTCCGAACGGCCTGGGGAGCTGGGGGATCGGGTCTGTACACCCCTGGAGCGACCAAGGGTCAAGGGCTCCTCTTGGCTCAATCGTCCCTAAACTCGATGGAACTGAGAGAACTCATGACAAGTGTCGCCCCATCATCTACGGAAACTCCACCGAGCCTCCTCCCAGGCGCATATGCCGCGCTCGCATCGTTCGCCCGCGCCAATCAGCACACACTCCAACGAGTTTTGCTCTCCCCGCTTTACACTCACCTCGCAGTCTATCCTAGTTTACCTCTGTGGTCCGCTACCAAGACCCAAGATGCAATGTCTAGTATGGCGGGTGTGGTTGTGCCCACTTTCTCTCTCAGCCCGAGCGAGATCGCTCACCGCGTTGGCGATGGACTGTTGAATCTTCCGAGATTGTTCGAAGTGTATGCGGAAGATGATGCACTTGGGTTCGAGCTTGGAGGATTGGTTGGCGTGGAGGGTTGTCTTGGAGAAACGGACGAGCAGGGAGATGTACATTCACCAGAGGCTGTCACTGCTGCGTGGCTCTCGTCGCTTGGTCGCGCGATGGGTACGCACCTTACGCAGGATGTTCTTCCCCAGATCAAGATACTGAGCGCGGCAGGAGCTCAGCAGCTCAATGCTGACTTGGGATATCTGGAGACAATCATCCGTGCACTCGGGGTTGAGAAGGGGACGCTGGAGCAATGGAGAACTTACGTCGGCATGTCGGACGTCGAGGGAAAGGCAGCGTTGGTAAGCGATGAGGGAAATGACAAAATATACCAACTGGTTGCAAAGATGAGAAACTGGACTGTATAAGTTCGTTTCCAAGATCATTTGCTCATAATACACGCATGTATAGTAGGTGCTCAGTAGATAATTAAGCCTGCTCTGCCCACTCCCCAGTAATTGTCACGCCAGCGGTGAAATAAATAAAGAAAACAAACAGCGCAAGTATACTAGCAAAGGGATATATGGTACAGATAGTCCAGCCAAGAGTTCAATGTTGCCCGCATTCCCAAAGAAACACGATACCCTCCTAACGTGCGTACGGATGAAATGAATGCTGTCCGCGGGTCGACATCCGAGAGGGACCAAGCCCCGAGTTCATAGGCGTACGCCCAACCGCCGCACCCATCCCGCCAGCGCCGATCCCCGCGCCGACCCCCACCCCCACCCCCATCCCCATCCCCATTCCTTGCCTCATCCGCATGCCCATGTTGTTGCCCATACCCATATGTGCGCCAGGTTGCATCATTCCCATCCCCATCGGCCCATTCATACCCATCCGCATCGCCATGGGATTTATCCCCCCCATAGGAGCCATCCCACCCATCATTCCCATTGCGCCCACGCCCATTCCTCCAAAATTGCCTGCACCCATGCTGCCTCCCATATTACCCATACCACCCCCCATACCCCCCATACCGTTCATACCCATATTCATCATCATCATCGGATTCATCATGTTCATACCGCCTGCGCCACCTGCACCCATTGCAGCAGGCATTTGGTTCATCATGCGCTGATAGAGAAACGAGGCAGCAGGGTTTCCAGCTTGTTGGGCATTAAATGGAACGGAAGGCATGGTAGGCGTGCGCGAATCTTGGTCATTAAAGTATGGATCACGATTCCCACCCATATTACGGGCTTGGTCACGCTGACTGCGGGGCTGGGCAGCTTTCACCTCAATTTGAAGACATGAAACGGAAAATGGTTAGCGTGCGTTCAAGACCGAACCCAAGGGATCAAGGTACTTGCTTGTTTATCGTCCAATACGAGACCCAGCTTTCCAACGAACTGTTCTGAATTTGTCGCGTCTTCGAAAGTGACGAATCCGAACCCCTTTGAACGACCAGATTCTCTGTCCACCATCACGGTTGCGTCCACGACCTTGCCAAAGGAAGAAAAGAATTCTCGCATAGTATCCGCGGTGGTGGTAGGTGAGAGACCGCCAACGAAATAACGCGTATTTCTCAGATGTTCTTCTCTTGGAATAGCCCGTTTAGGGTCGATCGATTTACCGTCGAGAAGGTGATCCCGGGCAAGGACGGCATTGACGGCATCTGGGTCCTCGAACGTGAGGAACGCAAATCCCCTCGATCTTCCGTCTGGGTCACGCATGATCGTGCAGGCGTCCACCTTTCGAGTACAATATCAGCATCTACGCATTATCACATACCAACAAAAGGTAATAAAGAAAAGCCATCGCCGAAAAAAGATCGATCACCTTGCCAAATTCCGAAAAATATTTCCTCAGACCTTCTGCTCAGACAAAAAAGTGGGAATCACGAGGGTGTCAGTGATGAAAGGATTGGATTCTACGTGCATGGAGCAATATACCATCTGTAGTGTCCCAGTTAAGGCCGCCAATGAACATTTTCCTATCCGATTGGAGTTTCCGTAGGGAATGGGGTATCGAGGTATTAAGAGTAGCGCATTGTGTGAGTGTAGGAATGAGTCGTCGAGGTCCAGCGGTACGCGGTATCGTGAAAACGACACAAAAGTGATGAGCGACCAGAGGGTACGGTGAGGTAGCGACCAGAGTAAAGCAAGAGACAGGAGCCAGTAATGAAGAGAGATAGAGAGAGATAGCAATATGAGCAACTGATTAGCATGGCAGAAACACAGTGGGTAAAGCAAACAGTGGTGAGCAGCATGAGAGTGTGTACTAAAGAAAAGTGACGGTCCTTTCAGGAGTCCATGACTCTATCGTGGACAAACAAACAACAGAAACACAGCATGCATGTACAACCCAGAGTTCAGAGTAGGGACCAATGGAAGCCCCGGGGCTAGCAAGCACCACGTCTCGTTTTGCAAAGCAGGCAAAAGAGCGCTTACCCTTCGTCTTTCATTTCGGAAGGCCGAATGGGCCGGTTTTGGGAACCTCGGTCTGCAGAACCTTCATGCGTCGCAATTGCAGATGGCCCAGACTGGGGATTGGTCGAGAGCATCGTCCGTTGTTGTCGTTCTTGGCTAGGTGTTTGCTGATATGCTGAAAATTGTTTCGCTACTTGTGCGGAATATGATAAGCCTAATGCATCTGTCGAAGAAGGCTTTGCGGGTAGGGATTCGGTTGATGAGGGTTCGGTCTTGAGAGTCGTCGACGCGGTTGATGCTGAAGTCGATCTAGAGGCGGAGTCGGTGGGCTTGTCAGCGATGGAAGGGTTGGTCGGTTCGACGGGTGATTGATATTCGTCATCCAAAGGGACGGAAAACTCGTCGTCGTACAAGTCTCCGTACAGGTCAGAGTCAGCGTTTTCTTTCTTTACGGTTGCCATGGTCGTACGCTCGTGAGCAGGGTCAGCAGTGAGTACAGGTCTAAGAAGTATGTGACAGTCCGTCTTGTTGGCGGACGAGTTTAAGGGTTTTGTCGTACACACTTACAAATAACACAGCTTTCCCGTGCAGAGCCAAGGTGGGCGATAAATAATGTATGTGTGACCGGAAAAACTACAGAATTACTTTACAACAAGTTCATGAATGGTGTTCCAAAGAAGAAGAAAAAGGATCTACTCGGTGGAGAGGTGAAAGAGTAAACGCCTTCTCAGAGAGACTGTAATTAATGCACTCCGTTAACCAGTCGTCCTTCACGGAGGTGTTGTGCAGTACGCTCGGCAGCTGCATCGTACACATATCGTGTGGGTTGACGTTTGGGTAGAAAACCGACGTCGTCCGAATCATAGTCCAGGGCTTGTTCCCGGTAAGGGTCATCCCTACTAAAGAACGTATTAGCGGTTTCAACATCTTCCAAAGCCAGATCGTCGTCAACGTCGTCAACTTGGTATAAGACATGTTAATAATATCTTCTGGATCCTCAACGAGTCGTCGCTTTCCAAGCGCCTTTGCACTCGGCCGGATCGGCGTACGGGCATCCCCATCGCTGTAAGATGATTCATCATCCTCGATATTCAGTCGTTCTAAGTCATCGGATATATACTCCCTTCCGCTCCCCCCCGAATCTTCCCTAGAAGGTCGCGGCATTCGGTCTGGTGAAGGTGTCCGGGACGAGGTTACAACTGGTACAGGCGAACGAGGGCCAAGTGGGTGCTGGGGTACCAGGAGCGTGGGCGTGTTGGCTTGCGACCCGAATTGATGACTCTGGGGGTGATTAGGTGTTGGGGTAGTTGGGGTAAGCGAGGGAGGTATGCGGGGTAATGGGTGATTGAATGAAGGCACAATAGCTGGCACCTCAAACTGCTGGCGAAGGGTTGGCGATGGAAGTGGTGGCGATGGCACTGACTGGCCCGTGTAGGGACCTTGAGGTTCAACAAGTTGGTCATCGTTCAATTGCCGTCTATCCATTCTTGTCTCCTTTCTGCTCTTCTCTTCTGTAGCTCTCTCAGTAGCGACCCTTGCAAGGTCGTCGTAAATCCGCAGAGAGGACACAAGAGCCTCGTTTGCATCTAGCAGGGCTGCCAATAACTCCTCTTCAACGGTGAGTTCATCGGGCACGCCCTCCGTATTTGCAACCGAGAGATCTTGCTGCGAGCCATGGGTAAACGTCAAAGCCTTTTCGATCCGGGAGCGCTCTGCACCAGCTGACGCCCAAGGGATCTGTGTGTAAATCAGTTCCTGTGAGGCTCGACACTTGGCGAGGAATTCAGGAATTAAACCAGAATCAAGAGCATCAGGTCTGGCGAAACCTAAGCTCTGAGCGAGCACGTCGGCATTACCTCGAGCAATCTTGCATTCCTGGAACAAACGCCGAATGTCTTCGTCAGGCTGGATGACGCGTTGCTGGATATGGCGGCGGGGCTGATGGTTACATGAGACACGCATATATGCGGACAAACTGCACTGGAGACGTACCGGAGAATGTTCTATTAGTGGGGGCGTAGGCGAAAGATCATCCCTCGAGAACACCTGTTGCGCAAAAGTTGGAGTCTCGAGAGAGTATTGTGATGAAGTCCGCGGAAGGGCAACGACAGGAGGACTGAACATCACATCATCTGTATCAAAAGGCACACCCGTATCAGGTTTATCTGCAGGTTTCAAGCGACACCAAAGATTGCGGAAGCCATCCTTGTCCTTCGACCCATGCAGCATTCGAGTTGACGTTAAAAAAACCGCAGCAGCAAGTACCTCCATCAATCGTTCGCGCACAACAGGTGACGTCCGCGGTGAAGTAAGGACATCGTCGAGAGCCTCGATAAACTTGCGTTGAGAGATCTGCTGGATGAAAACATCCGATGCATTTCGGAGCATGATAGCCCACAACTGTAGGAGAGATCTGGTAAGAAAAAAAATACTGAAGTCCACCTTTTACACACCCTGGCAGCTGCCAATTGAGCTTTAGGTTCCGCATACCTGTGTATTATAAAAAAGCTTAATGAAAACTTAAATATATCGACCGAAAAGGGACTTGCTTGAACTCCCGCCGGAGAGCTCTGGCAGCTTCCTTTGCGTTTGCTTCGTTGGCCGATGCTCTCTCGCTGACTTCCATGACGATTGCCCAGTCCTCCGAAGCGGTGGCTGTCAGGTAACCTATCATCCGCGTCAACTCGGCGGCATTGAGATCGTCATCACGTCTATCTCTGTCGCGACCGCGGTCCCATCGATCTCGTTCCCGTTCCCTGTCTCTATCTCCCTTTGATTTGTCTCTATCTCGATCTCTGAGCATGCCATCCCAGAAGCCCTTTTTCTTATCTTTATCTACCCGTACTGGTTCCACTGGAGTACTGTAATCATCGGACAACTCCTGTTGCAGAAGCGGAACCTCCTGATGGGGTTCCAGGGCCTTGAGTATGCCGAGAGCGGCGACACCTCCACCACCTTGAGGTGGTGTGGGCTTTTTGCGGAGAACTTGGGGATCGCTTCTCTGGGTGCGTATACCCTGTGCTGGGATGGCGTTCGATGAAATGCTATAGGGAGATGAAGAGCGAGGGAGTGGTGCCAGCATGGAGGACATTTGGGGGGAGGTACCCGAGTTAAGAGAGGACGAACGGGAAGGAATGGCAGGAGCCATGAAGTGATGGGCTCGTGGGCTTGGAGCATGGCCAGTGTCGTCACCCGGCCCTGGTGGAACGACCTCCCAGTGTTCCTCGTTAGATGATCTAGCGATTAAGCGTGGCTGGTCGCGGTGCTGCAGGGGTGGAGACTGGAGAAGAGCCGGTGATGCGAAAGAGGGATGATGTGCCGAGATAGAGTCCTACATGGATCGCGAGATGAGCTGGGGTGGAAAGAGGGCAGGAATGGCGGATACTTGCCTCGTCAATGATGGGATGAGTTGCAGCATCCGGGTCTCTGCCGATTGGGATGACTTTGGTTGGTTTCGACTTGTCTCTTGCGAAGAATTTTTGTAGTTTCATGTCACGAACGAGGATACAAGAACGCGATTAAACGAGCGAAGAAATAGTCAAAAAAAAAACACAGAAAAGTAAAATAAGAAAACGACGACCGGATGTGATTCACTTCTGCGTTCTATCGCGGCGACGAGGCTGTGTGCACATCCACCACTCCCACGTGACTACACCCTAACCGGCACACGTCCCCTCGCCTTCTGTCCACCGAGCACGGCTGCGACACACCCGAGCGCGGGCGGCGTGTACTCGAAGCTGCCCACGCACCCGTACGTGATGTCTGGCGCATCCACCAGGTCGTACGGCCCACAACTCGCGACCACCACCACCGGCGTATGACCAACGTGCTTGCTAAGCTTTCGCAGGTACTCGATCTGCCATCTGCTCTGGTCCGCATTTCGAGTTGTAAAGATTAACACGGCAGGTCCGCTCTCGACTGCATTGACAACCTCGGACGGCAACTCATCAGCCGGTCCCAGTCGAGAATACACCACATGGTGCGATCCCGGCCAACGCGCACTTACACTCGCTGCAAACGACACGTAGTGCGGTCCGGCTGTGTTCCTCACTTGGCCAGAACCTGTCCGCAGTAGCCCTTCTGCATCATCCACAGCCTTGTTCAGACTCTCCATTTCTGGTGTCAGCACAAGCGCATGCCCTCGTACACCGCTCAGGTCCGGAAGCGAACCTCGGATAATCGCAGTAGATGCCGTGTATGCGTTCGCACTCAACTTCGCATTCTCTTCCAAGACCCTCGCGAGCAGTTCTTCGTCCAGCTCTGCGAGGACCGCCTCCCACGTCCCCGCAAACTTATCCTTTAGTTCCCCGATCCGCTTTCCGCCTTTCTTCAGCTCGTCCAGAGACAACCCGCCAGCTTCGATCGCCTTGTATGTCTCCTCAATAGCGCCCGTCTGTAGCTCCATCGTGTGACAGATCATCACGATGTCTGCCCCTGCTTGCAAGCAATACACAGCCCCTTTCTGTGATGTATACTTCGCAGCGACTGCGTCCATCTCAAGGCAATCCGTCACGATCACCCCTTCGAACTTCAGCCGTTTTCGCAACAATTCGGTCGTAATCGTCCGAGAGCACGAGCTCGGTGTCTCTTTGTCCTCCTCCTCGGCCACCAAGGGGAGCGCCATGTGACCTGTCATAATAGTGGCAATGCCAGCATCCACAAGCGCTCGGAAGGGAATTAATTCCGTCTGTTCCAGCTCACTCTCGGATTTGTGGATAACCGGAAGTCCAAGGTGAGAGTCCACGTGTGTGTCCCCGTGACCAGGAAAATGCTTTGCAGATGGCGCAACTTTATTTTCTGTCAGGCCTTTGCTCACTGCTTTAGCATACTCAGCGACTTCATGTGGATCTATGCGAGTATGATAGGTTTGATCGGCAGCCATCTACGTCTATTAATACCGGTACTCACCATCGCCGAATGACCGAACACCTGATATAGAGAGATTGACACAGAGGATGCGAACTCGATGACGGCAATGACTTACCGATCACTGGGTTGCGGTGGTCAGAGTTGACGTCTGCAACAGGGCTATACGCCCAGTTGATTCCAGCAAGCTTCATCTCTTTCGCCGTGGCAGCGGAGCATGCTTCTGCGATCTTTGGGTCGCCCGTTGCGGCAAGTGCCATCGCCCCTGGGCTACCAGACATCACCTTCAATCTGTCAAGTAAGTGGCCCAGACCTACAATTGTGTTCCAGCAGTGTATTTATGCGTCGAGCTAAATGCGGAGACAAGTCCTGAGACAAGGGTCAGGAGCAAATTAGAGGTTGGCATGGAGGGCCAACCGACCATTCTCTTGGTCAATTCCGATCATGAGTGGTCGGGTATGACCACAATCTTTGGCGAACTGTTGTAAATTCTTGACCAGTCCATGCACTTGTTCGATACCTAACAAATGTACGACCGTTACTAGTAATTGGGCATTCGTTGACGAATTACGCGGACGCACTCTGGACATTCCTCTTCATGAGGATGATATTGCCACAACACGATCGACATTGACGCAGTGGTGATCGTTTGAGAGGAGATACTCACCCAACATGATAATCGCGTATAAGCGTCTTTGCGTCCTCGCTGATTTCATGGCCGTGAAAGCCAAAGACAAAGTGCTGTCCGATCTCGCGTTTGTCAATCTCGGCGAGAGTAGTCATGATAGCAGTTAGAGTGATATGGTTGCAATGCTCGAGTATTTATGTGCAGTTGATTCAGGCCCCTGAGGTGGGACATCGATAGCTCAGGTGACTGCCAGTGACCTTGGTGGGAAACAACCTTGAACCGACCGACCACCCAACATAGAGCTCTACGGCGTGTAGACCTGGTTTCACGGCGATGGAGCGTCCCGCAAAGAAACTACGTATACGAGGACCGGATGGATTCCAAACGGCCAAACCAGTGTCTCGATACAAACCACCAGAGAGTATCACAAAGTTCGTCTCTGCCTTCGATGCATTACCACCACCACAGTCACCCACTACGCCACCTAACGTGCTTCTAAATCCCCGGACTCCACCCAAGAAGAAACCCATCTCGTATGCGTCGAGGCAGACACACGACAGACCACACAATCCGTTTGTAGATCCAGATGGACATGGTCATCAGGAGCAGGAGGTTGGTCCGAGTACGACTGCTGCCACCAAGGCAGCTTTGCCTACGCGATATCGCAAACCTCATTCCTTTGCGCATCCTCCTCGTGCACCTCTGATGGAAGGCAAAGAGGTGTCCACTCTCAAGGTGTTGAAGCCAGCCGCGTTCCCTGCGCCTGCACTACAGGCAATCGAAGCTAGGCGACAAAACAAGGCGAGCACAAGTCTAACTTCCCTCCGGCCAGCACCTAAACCCGCACCCGCACCCGTCCAACTCGTAAATGAGAAACCTCGACAAGTCCTCAGACCTCCTCCAATACCCATCCCATCCTCGAGAAAACCCACGGCGCCTCTGAAAGCCCTCGCTCCACCACCTCTCCCTGAACCACGCCATGCATCACCCAAGAAGAACATGAAGACGATTCGTACTACGAATGTTGCACAAGCTACGGATCCCACGAAAGAGGGCACGGGCGCGGAATTGTTGTCCTTGTTCATTCAACAACATGGACATGGTTTCACATCCTCGACCGAGCGCGAGTTGCAGAGGGGTGTGATGGTGAGCCCGGATAAGCGGTCCCGTGGCAAGGATCCCAAGTTTGTTCGTGGAGGTCTGGCGGAGCGCTTTCAGCACAGAATTTCGTGTGCGAAAACAGACTTTGCATTGTGGTGTCGGCAAATGGAACAGAAAGTTCAATCTGGAGCGAAACTGTCATCGGACATGCAGCTTCGTATATTGAACGTGTTGCACATATCCAAAGCTTCTGAAAGATCTCGCCCAGCATCTGGTCCTCGTTTTGGTCTTGGCCTTTGCCGTCTCACAAAGCGACATAAATTTACCAGCGGAGAGTTGACGCTTGGCACGTATGTCGTGTTGTTCAGCTTTGCACAAACGAATGGCGGGCGGTCGGTGATCAGCAGCGTTGATGGCTTCGAAGAGGGCGTCGACGTGATGGTCTGGCTGCCCTGGCAAATAGTGGATATAACTGCGCTCCGAAACAAGGCTAGCGCAGAACTTTTGGAGATGTTTGGAACGCTCGACGAGTTGAATCCCCCGCATAGCTTGCTCGTGGTGTCTAGATTTTGTGTTTTCGCCCCACAGTCTGCCAATGCGACATGAATTGACCTAGTTGTGGTTCGCGAATCGTGAATGGGACTGTACGTCTTGTTTCTCTTCCTTGGCCACCAACTTCCCTGGGTAGTTTTTCTATCTGAACGGCTCGCCGTAAATTTACCCGCAGAGTGCCAGTGGGTAAATGCAGAGGAGGAAATCTCTACCCCGTACAGTAATACGCAGACAACTACGATCGTAAGTGACATTGCGGTCGTCTCAGCTAGACCGACAGACTTCCGATCGTCAATCTTTCTTGGTGTATGATTAGGGTGTGGAACAAATCAAGGGTATGCCTTTCGTGTGGATTCGTGCCCGAACACCATGGTGTACTGGAGTCTTAGAAAGGTCAGAAAGGTATGATCGTCGCTCAAGGTCTCTTGTATCCAATTGATTGTATTGGCAGCTCACGCGAACGCAGGGGCGTTCGCGCATCATCACGAGCCGATCTCAACTGTTGAGAGACTAAGAGATGTCCCGGTTCTAAAAGCTAGTCACTTGTTTTTCTGTGTTTAAACATGTAAGCGCTTGATGCTTGCTCTCTTCAACTGCCCTTAAGCATGCAGGTAGATATCTGGTATTATCTATAAAAGTAAGTGCTCGGTGATACTTGTTCCAACGAGTTTCCTGCGGTTATTCTCCGCTCTCCACACAGTATATCGTGAAGCACTGTCCCTGTTGAATCGGAAGAGCAGCTCTCTAAAGCTTTGAGTTACATTGAAGTAAACTGCAATGGGGCTTGCAACGCTTCAGAAGCTCACTTCGTGTGCGATCATGATTAGAAACGAAGAAAACTTGCATGCACTCTGTTGATGGTCGACGTACTTACCGGTCACCAATACGAATAAGGAGAAGAGCTTTATAGCATCTTGCACTCGTTTCAGACGCGTAGGGAGAGAAATGCCATTTTCTCAGACCTGATCATGGCAGACTACATGTCTCCAATGCTGTGATCGATACAAAGGAACTAGGTCAAAAAGT
The DNA here is from genome assembly GCA_038094055.1 of Chalciporus sphaerocephalus. NCBI lineage: Eukaryota > Fungi > Basidiomycota > Agaricomycetes > Boletales > Boletaceae > Chalciporus > Chalciporus sphaerocephalus. The sequence continues at coordinate 75,911 of JBBPTH010000057.1, read as the reverse complement.
GATATGCATCGCGATAGTCGTGAATGTGTTTCACCGCAGACGACGAGCTTCACGCTCACTTTCCAAAAGTGCAAGGATGTCATCTTCACGGACAGGTCCCTTGACGTTACGAATGATCGTTCGCGTGGTGTCGTCCATGAACTCAACGCGAACTTGAGTGACACCACCACGGGAGCCTGTTCGTCCAAGAACCTGTGATTGATGTGATATGTCAGATTGGAAGCAACACTTGGAACGTCTGGTTCGATCGAATGACCTTGATAACTTTTGCAAGCTTTACGGGTGCTTTTGAAGAATCCAATAAACGATGTGAGCGAAAAGAGACTGTCGGTTCGCTGGAGCGACGTACCATTTGATGGGAGGACTGTGTTGTGAGCAGCAGAGTCGTGTGGATGCTTGACAAGTAAACAAGATTAAAGTTCGAGCGAAGATCAAAACTCCGACGGATAACTCCGGTCCGCCCTCTCCACGCGTAGCTAGTTGAAGAGTTCTTGTCCAGGTGTGTCTCGCTCAGCAGGACACGCCCTCTAAGTCCATCTGAAAACGGCGGTGAGCTAATACTAGGACGATATCATCTTTTGTTGGCTCCGCAGCAACGAACAGTGCGCGTTCCTACAGGTAGACTACATGTGAGTCAAGGTAATTCGATTGATAGGTCCACGTGATCGCGTCTTTATCAGACGCGTCTCTCCCCTTTGTTTTCCAATATCATTTCTTCTCTGACCACCATGCCGCGTAAAGTTACTCGTGTCGTCTCTTCAGTCGACGACGACGATGCGCTCTCTCAATACAGCAGAGTAACAGACAACGATGATCTTGAGCTAGAGTGTGTTCCATTCTTCGGGTTCTGTCTGATTGAGCACGGCTTCGACCTTTACCCTGCAGGCTGTATGCCAAGGCAGTAGCAGAATTCAAGGGTGCGTATATCTGTGTCATTGAGAGATTCACTTGATGGATGTATATATGCGTTTGAACATTGACCATGACAGTGTCGTGGCAAAAACAGAAAAAGGAGAAACAAAGAAAGTTCTTGAAAGCGGCACAAGCAGAACTCAGCGAACACGTCCGTGGTCATCGAGTACCGCGCTGCATACTTATGTGACTGTCCTGACAGATCAAGCAAAAGCGGAGAGAAATCGAAAAAATCGAGAAAGAAATGTGAGTGCGACGTATATATGCGCCATTATGCGTCACTTGTGACCTTTCATCGTGCAGGGAAGACCTTTATCAAGATTTTCTAGCAAAGGATGCGATCATCGAGAGCCAGAAACGGGAAGTCATCGCCAAGATCATCGAGACACAGAGCACTCTGGTCGTGCGTGCCCCATCTTAAAAGCACGCACAACAGAATACCTTACCCTGCGCTTTTGATACAGTCTCTCTCTGTCGGGAAACACCAACACAGCGTAGAACTCACCCACGAACTTGAAGAGGGTCAACTCGAGGGCTTAAAGCAGGTCAAGCAGACGTGTAAAGGTGCGTATTGATGCCCGAGTTCCCGTCGTTCAAACACTGTATCTTCGATTGTCTGACCAACGCAGACTTTATGGCAATGAAGGACTCCTTCATGGTTGTCTGATGCACTTGATCGTCTCTCACACCGATATCCGGGTATACACTACATTCCATGTATTCGATGTGTTCATCGTACATCCTCTGTGTGTTCTAACGAGTTGTCTCCGTGTGTTCACGCAGAGTCTTTATTGAAGGAGCTTCAGTACAGGTGATCCACATCCGCATACAAAGAAAGGAGATGGGTGGTAAGTAAACTCTTCATTGGGATTTCTCTCGCATGGTTGGGGTTCGTGTGATACTCGAGGTGTTTGCATCGCACTCACCAGATTGCATATGTGACATGCAGAGATGGTCAAACTGGCGAGTGTTTAGAGTTGCTCGCTGAAGTGCAGCTCCGCCTGCACAGATATATGAATGACGGCTAACTTGGAGCGAGCTAACGCGCATCGTTCCCATTAACCAAGGTGACTAGAATTTCACCAGAGAATGGAAAAGCCCTGAACTTGGCCAACTTACCCCACGCACGACCGAACGATCTTCGAGCTTGGCAAACTTTCCATCCTGCGGCGTTCTCCCGAGGGAGATTGATACATGCGGGATGCATCGTGATGGAAGCCATGGAAGCGAGCAGAAGAGGTATGATGGCATATGGATCATAAACGGGGTTGAAAACGAGGAACTAATCACCCCCAAGAACGCTGGCACTAAGCTAATATGTATTACATGGTCCGCGGTGAGGGCTTCTGATGCACACTTGTGGCCTTGGCAATGCTTCGAATATCGGTGTCACAGGTTGCGAGTTGATGCAAAGTAAACAAGTGTCGTAGTCGCTTCCGATCGAACAGCGAAGGTGACCGAGATGAAAGAAGGGCCGCGGAGGAAGTCAAGTTCGCGTCGATTCCCCAAAGCCTGTTGGAGTGACCCTAGGAGAACTATCTCGTTTGATGTGCCAGTCGGATGAAAGCATTGCCCGGTGAACGTGCGAGGGGGACGGCCATCTTGTCTCCCTCTGGATGACCGAACCGGGAGGAACCTTGAGGCATGTATCAACAACGACAACAACAAGTCCCTTCTGGCCAAGGAAACGAGCGACGCCCAAGACCATGGAACCATGCGGGTAGACACCAGATTTGCAGGGTTAGTTCTGTTGGTGATGTCGTGCCTTGCATAAGCGAACCAAACGCGGTTGAGATGAATCCATATTGGAAGCGGCAATGACTTTGGACACCAAACGAGCTAGTGGAAGCACATGGGTACTAGTGTGAGGTGCAGAGGTTGGTAGTACGTAGAGATTACGAGAGTTTCCCTTCCTCCTGGGGTTGCGGCATGGACGGACGGTTCCAGGATCACTGCCTAAATCACCACCGCCTTTTCATAATGTCATTGAGCGCGATGAAATAAGGTGATACCAATCAGACGAGCAGTACGACCACTTTATCTGCGACATGCCATTCGGCTTTGGCGTTGTCGACATCGAGATCGCGCATGCGTTTCAGCTTGAGAGCTGCGTCAGCTGTGTTGTTGTTGGAGAACAGGGCTGAAAGCTCTGCATCTGGTGTGTCAAGGTTGATATCAAGGGTGTATAGCGATGGGACGTGTAATATCACGCGTCGAGGCTCCACGTCGAGGGTGGAATCAGGGATAGCTGCGTGTGTCTGTGTTTGGATTGAATGGAGAACAAGTTGGCGTTGTTGCCTGGATACACTGCACAGGAGGGAGTGATGGATCTGCTTACCACAGCAGGAACGTCGATGACAATGCGGATTTGAGAGCCAAGTTGAGAGCAAGACCATACGGGTAGCTTGGGCACAGAGGCCGGGGTGGATGAATTCTTGAGGATGCCCTTGGGCTGTGTGGTGTCGAGAGCGGAGGTAGGGCGGTCGGACAACTCATGAATAAGTGGGCGGTGATTCGGGTGAGAGGGCGGATAGAGCGTCGCGGGGATGAGCACTTGGCGGGACTGTGGTTTACCTTTGGAGGCTATGTTCGGCAAACTGATCTGCCGGGAGAGGGTGATGGTTGTTTGGGCCTCGATGCGCTGGAAGGCGAGCTCTAGGTATGTGATGAGATGGATGGGCGAGGGGAGGCAGGAAAGTGGGGGGTACCGATGAGGAAACGTTTTAATTCGGGATCGTTGAGAGAGCGAGATTTGAGAGAAGCGTTGAACACGCAGTCAAACACGATGGCAGGCTGACCGGCTTTGTCAGAGTCTTGGCGGGCGTCTGATAGGACGAGAGGGACGAACCAGACGTCCGGGTCGGAGACGTCGATATCGAGGCCGTGTATTGCACGTTGTACAGCAACTTCGGATCGAGGTGGAGGTGGGGGCACGTTCAGATCCCAAGCGATATTAACGAATATTTTGAGACCCTTTTTGACGTGAAAGTTGATGTTTGGATCCGTACGAACAGCGCCGTCGACTGTCGATTTTGATTTGACACAGAAACCGGGCACTGGTTCAAGCAACATCGTGAGTTAGCGTGGGAATGAAATCAGATAGATCTATATTCCCGAAAAGGAAAGTCTGAACTGATAAAAAGGAGCTGCGTTGACCTGACTCGACGCCATCGAAAACATGCAGCGCTACAACGTGACACCCGTACCAGAAGACGACAAAGAACTGCAGCAGTACATGCAGGACCGTCGTGTTATCGGCTACGATCCCCTCGTTCAGCCCGCACTTCTCAGACACGACATCACACCCACAGACGCATCTCGCCTCACCATCGCCTCTGCCCGCTACAACTCTGCCCGCGTACTCGCCGGCCAGGACCACAGAGTCCTCGTCATCGTCGGTCCATGCTCAATCCACTCCACCGAGCAGGCCATCGCCTACGCTAAACTCCTCAAAGAGAAAATCCCTTCTTGGGAGAACTTGCTCATCGTCATGCGTGCTTACTTCTGAGTCTTTGCCAACTCGTCACCGTCTTCGCCACTCACCCTCGTCCCCACTGACAGCGAAGTAGGTAGCCTTCTGGCTTGCCACTCCAACGACTGACCCTTTGCAGAAACCGAGAACCACCGTCGGATGGAAAGGCCTGATCAACGACCCTGAATGCACTTTTCTTCTGCCGTTCCGGTCACCTTGCTCACACATCGTGTTAGGACCTCGACGGATCCTTCCAAATCAACAAGGGTCTTAGAACCGCAAGACAACTTCTCTGCGACTTGACCGATCTTGGTCTCCCAGTCGGATCAGAGCTCCTCGATACCATCTCTCCTCAGTACATCGCTGATCTCATCTCATGGGGTGCCATCGGTGCCCGCACCACGGAATCACAACTGCACCGAGAACTTGCATCCGGTGTCTCCTTCCCAATCGGTTTCAAGAACGGTACCGACGGAAGTGTCTCTGTCGCCATTGATGCCATGCGCTCTTCTTCTAATCCCCATGCGTTCATGGGTGTGACTGAGCAGGGTCTTGCCGCGATCGTCAAGACCAGAGGTAACCATGATGTTCACATCATCCTCCGTGGCGGTAGCAAGGGCCCCAACTACGCCTCTGAGCACGTCAAGTCCGCCGCCACCGCCATCGAAAAGGCTCGTCCACAAAACCACCCTAGCATCATGATCGACTGCAGTCACGGCAACTCACAAAAGAACCACAACAACCAACCCAAGGTTCTTGACGACATCTGCTCTCAGCTCGCTGCCGGAGACAGGACGATCACCGGTGTCATGATCGAGTCACACATCAACGCTGGTCGCCAGGATGTTCCTCCTGAGGGCCCCAGTGGACTCAAATACGGCGTCAGCATTACTGACGCATGCGTTGACTGGGAGACCACCGTTGGCATGCTCGACAGGCTGAACGATGCCGTTGGCCAACGTCGCGACTATCTCATCAGGCAAGGCTTTGAGAGACCCGCCGGGTTCCAACGACGCACCCCTCCGTCTCCTTAGAAGACCCTCTGGAAATTTTCTGTATCTGATTACCCGCATCTTCTCTGTTGTATGTTTAACCAGAGTTATTTTATTGATTGCCGGGACAGTGTAGAGCTAGTGTCATGTATAGAAGGCTTCCGCTCACCCGATTGTTATGCTCCTCATACCTGATATTTATCTCACAGGAATGCTATCTTGCTGCCGTCAACTTGAATCCCGAGGGTCGTTTGAGGCTATGTTACAAACGCTTGAACTCGGATGCTGATTCATGACACGATTATCAATAAAATTCGCTCGAGGCAAGACCAGCACCGGGCAGAGCATCGCGCCCGTGATCATCGTGGTCCTTCTAAGTCCGAGGCAGTTCTGTATCACAAGCCCGTGTTCGAGTAGCCCAGATTCACCTCGGTTCCCGATATCTTTAGTGACCGAGCCTGCCATCGCGGTGGAGGCTCTGTTCAATGGACCCAAGTTACAGGGTGTCTAGCATCGCTAGCTATGTCGTGGCGGTAAATCTATCCTCCAAGATGAGAAGTGCATTATTTTTGCGAGCGTTCCTCGGTCCGTCCTCGTCGTTGTAGCGTTGGGACGTGTTGCATATTTACATCTTTTGGGCTCGATGTGCACGTCCGTACTTGCCGTCTAACAAGGCATCTCAAGAAAAGTCCGGGTCGAACAGGTATCACTTGATCCCCGCGATCTTCACGGACGTCGTACGTGGAACTGTATCGCCAATCGTTCATCGCTTCAATCACTACTCAACTCCGTACGTTCATAAAGTTAAGAACACAACCCCACGAACTCCTGGAATGTATGTAGAACGTGGTTGCCCATTGGGGGGGGGGGAAAAGGACACGGCTTATAGGTACACGCGCTCGTTTGTTCGTCTAGTCAAGCAACCTCTTGCCATGCTTGGATGATCTGATCTAACGACGCCCCCGACCATCCGGACCCAAATGCATTGATCATCTTCGTCCCGGTGCCCCTCAGTACTTCCTTAATTCCCACATCAAGCGTAGCCAAGTCCGTCGTGCCGTCAGGTGGGGCTTGATTGGTACACTGAGCGTGGGCGTCTCGCGCGAGCTGTCGCAGGATCACAAGAAGTGAAGCACATGGGACCCCGTTCCTCGTGAGGTACCAGGCGAGCCAGCGGGAAAGTTCCCCTGAAGCTGGGTCGGTGGTCGACTTTGGTGGCAAGTCAAAGACAGGTTCGCCGCGGGCGTATTGGCGGATAAATTTGACGAAATTCGGGTGACGTTGGACTCTTTCAAGACGTTCGTCGAGTGCTTGGAGTGCCCCAGATACAGTGTTCTCACGAATGAGAGGTGGACGGGGATTGTTTTCTGCGCGGCCACTGAATCGACGGTCAAAGATCTTGCTGTAAAAATCAACCGCGAATCGGAGGTCTTGGAGGCGAAGGTGGAAATGAGCGGCGGATTGTGGTTGTGTGCGGTATTGATACAGTGTGAGATGAGATTGAAGTGTTTCCATTTTGTCTTGAAGAATGCTATCTAGGAGTGCTGCATGGCAGTATGCGTGGAATGTTCTCTCTTCTGCAGTCTCGCCGTCGCCACGGGAGAAGTAATCTGCGAAAGCGAGGAAGAGCGTGTCGTTGGAAAATGACGAGATGAAATGTGTAAGGTCGCTCGCGGGATGAGCTTTAGCGTCCGTCAGCTGCGGGAAGTCGAGGGTAGCTGCATCTCCCGCAGAAGAACCAGAGCGGACAAACAAGCTCCGACTTCCTCTGGGGTCTTCTGTATAACTGAGGAATGCTGTCCGTCGCTTCACATACAATGTCTGGTTCACGAGAAAACTCATTTTGTGGTCGGGAACATTCTCGAAATCGACAAAGAAAGGCCAATAACGAGGGGTATCAATCCTAATGGACGCAAGCTTTCCAAAGTCTGGGATGAGAGTAGGCGAGATGAGTTGCGTCACGCCCTTTTCGTCCCCTTCCTTTGTAGTGATCTTGATAGGAAGATAGACTGCCTCACGTGTGGTGACATCTCGGGCGATGAGGCAACGAGGTTCTACTGCAAGCACCCACAGGTGTCGCAGAGCTTGGAGGTAGCTCTTATTGTCCGATGAGACGTGGTGGAAGCGAGGGAAGAAGGCCGTGACTAGACAGGCGATGGCTGCATTTGATGTCCCCAGAGTGAAGCGACCAGCTCCAAGGAACAACAGACCGATCGAGAGGTGTGTGGCGACATGTACGCCATATCTGAAAGCTTGATGGTACATCCCAAACGCATATCGAAGTCGCCTCAAGCACGAGATCTCTCCGGTGCCTGCCATAACCATGCAAAGGGCGATGGAGATGAGGTTCAGGCCCTCCCGAACTGCCGAACGCTTGATCTTGAGATCAAAGGTAGTGCCGCTAGTCGCAACGTATCGACTGAACATATCAAAGTGGTTTGACAGCAAGACGTATGCTTCGTGTCGCGCTGTCCCGGCGTACTTCAATCCAACGACGAAACAGCAACCGGCGACGATATTGTAGTAAGCCAACTCAAGGGAATCATCAACTTTCCGTTTTTTAATGATATGGTCGTGCATGGCTCGCCTGATAGGCTCGGGAATTTGTGACTTCAACCAATCTGCGGTCGCTCCGATAGTATTCCACATGATCAACGACCTCGCGATTGTACGCAGCACTAAAAAGCTCGGCTGAATGTGATCCAGCTCAATGACCGTGCTTGGAATTTCGAGGATGTCAGCTACATCTTTCTGCTCTGTCTTCAGATACATGAGACCTAGGGCAATTGTTGCCGCTGGGGAGGTGATGTTGACATCGAAGGTAGGACGGCTTCGGCCCATCACGATGGATTTCTTTTCTCCGTGAACGAGAACGCGTAGGCGGTGGAGACAGGCGACGTCCGCGGGTATTGACGATCCTCTACCAAGCATGATCATTCCAAAAGCAAGAGCGGCGGAGTACGTATAGGCCTCTCTGTGCTCGTTACTGAGATCGGGTTGTACAAGGTCCTTGCGACTGATTTGGTTGAGGCAGACTTCTGCCATGCGTCTGTCTTTCGTGCCCAGGTAGAGAATTCCGACTCCAGCCAGACCGGCTGCCTGAGTCAATAGGGAGACGTTGAGATCTACCGTCGGGGTCGGAAGTAGAGCCGGTGTATGAACAGCGAGCAGCTTGGTGACATGCATGTTTCCTGATCCAACGTTTGCCGCGGACAAACCAAGGAGAACACCTATGGAGGTCAGGTCGTGTTTGGGCGTAAGGTAGCTGAACGTATGCCAGGTCAACATCTCCTTGAGATGGCCCGTCAATCCAAGTCCCAACAAGAATCCAGCGTGCTCTGGAGTCAATTCGGAGGGTTTATTAAACGCAATCCAAGAACTCTCTACGCCCCGCGCGCCAGGAGCGATGCGCAAACCAGCGGCTACCCCATTATGGAACTCTCCCCAGTTGGTGCACTCGAGGGGAATCTTACCAGGCTCGGGCCCGGAGATGACATTGGAAGGCTGGATCCTGACCTGATATTCAAGTTTGGGTATGACGTAGGCTTCACGGGTGACCGTTTGTACTGAACCAAAGGTGAACATGGCTCGCCCATAGGGTAAGGCCAACGTCCTCTCTGCAATTCGTACAACTTGGTGTTGTTGCTCCTTCGCTTGATCATGTTCATTCATTTCTGGTCGATCGACGAGCCGGACCGAAGGTACCTTCGACGAGCATAACATACGCGCAACTTCTTCCAACCTGCGATCCTGACCGAATCGTATGCTCGTGAAGGATTTGAGATCCAATTCAACGCCGGAGACTGTATCGACTTCACCTGCGCTCGCAGACTTTGCTTGTTCCACCAGAGCGTTAATAGTAGTCCGACGATGAGTGGTCATGTACGTCTCGGCAGACTGGAATATTCCTTGCTGCGTCACTACAGGTTGCACCTTTGCAACACTGAAGGCCAGGTCACGCCTGCCAACAAGTTCGTAGTGTTCTGGTTGCCAGTGGGAAGGGGGAGAGAGTTGACAGGTTCGGATGGCTTCACGTAGAGGAGCAGCAATGCCCAGAGGCAGACTGTCTAGGAATAAATGCCCCTTCTTCGCAGTACCCCACATACGCACAAGAGTTTCGACTGTCATTTCCGCTCGTTTTTGGGTCGATGAAATGGAGCTATCGGAAAGGCAGAGGTAGGCAGTAGTGAGGCGCTGAAGAGAAACCAATGGTTCGACCTTGCCAAAAGCATAAGAAGGTCGAATGTTGAACATGGTGCATAAACGTGGGGTCTCGTAGATCGGAAATCGCCAATCGGGATTGCTGATTCTACCGTATAATATGGCGGCCATGTCAGGCGGCCAGACCGGTATCCGGTCATCAAGCATCTCGACGCCTAGGAACTCGTCAGTCTTGTACCGAATTCTGGACGTGGGGAATATTACGGACGTGTAGTAGAAGGTGAAGGCCACGAGGGCATAACGTTGGGGCAAAGGCGTTTCCAGTAATCCACCCACTCGGGTCTAATAATGTGGGCGAGTTGACAAACCAGAGGGACAAGCAGTATGAGGGAATCGTGGCGATGCACTACAAGCCGAAGATCTTCAGCGAGCATATGTAGCACGTAAAGCACAGGTGCAAGCAGAAAATTGGGTCTTGGGGCGACGAGATGCCACTGCTGAGCTCTTGGATGAACTGGCAGGGATAGACGTTGTAACGCAGGGTCATCGAGGGCATTTCGATAATTTGTACTCAGCGTACAAAATTCTTCCCAAGGTGTCGACGGGCGTTCATCCTCGTACGGATTAACAGACGTCAGCTGCAACATGTGGACCAGTGCAGAAGTCAAGGAACGGAATTCTATACCTGGGGCTGTCCGGAAATGATGCTGAGACCAGTTTTCGAGAAACCCTCGGTGGATGCCAAACGTTTCTTTCGAAGGGATGATCAAGGACAAAGCTTGCAAGGCTTGGTTGACTAGACGATCGCGGGGTAGCATGTCAAACTTGCCACGATAAGCTTCTCCGCCGGTACAGAGCAGCGTTACCGAGGACACGCAAGCCCATTTCACTGACGATATTCGCGTTATGGACGAAGCAGTATCGGCACTGTTTGCGAGCTTGAGAACGATAGGGAGCTCTTGCAATCCGTGAGTAAAGATAGATACAGTGCCATCTCGTTTAACTGCGAGAAGGTCCCATATCTCCTTGCGAGTAGCGCCGACAGGGACTACGGAGATGGCATCGATAGTCGTCATGTAACTGCAATGTACCATTTTGTTCACCTCCTCTACGGTGAGCTGAAATACTACGGCGGGAGAGGTAGGCATGCAGACGGCTAAAAGGGTTTGATCACGAATACCATCAAAGCGCTGATCGAATAGCGCTGCAGAAATTTGAGGTGATGGTCCCTGTCTGAAAAATAGATTGAAATGTAAGTCGAGTACCTTAGAACAAACGTAAGGCCTACAGTGGGGTGGGATACGGGTGTGTTCCCAGCTTCTGTGCCCAAAATGAAACATTCATTCTCCTATGCTCCGGAGAGGTCGAAAGTGCATCTAACTCAGAATCACTACCTAGTGCCATGCGGTCCAGACCGAAGCTAAGGTCAAACCGAGCCGCTGAGATACGACGGCCAGGTTGGTAAACATAGCGCCAGATGGTTAGTTCTTGTCGTTCAGAGTTGAGCGTGATGAGGATGTCATCGATGGCAAATGGTTTTCGAGATACCCAGACAAGCTTCTCGGCTGCGGGGATAGCAACAAGGGGTCCAGAATGGCTCTCCTCGTCGGACAAGCATGTAGGTAATCCAGAGGAACCGCCAACTATACCGGCAGTAATGCCAACAGCAGCAGGTTCTGCGAAGGCATTCGTGATGGTGAAGATAGTGGGAAGGGGCGCATCGCCGGTGGCTCGAGATTCATCTATCTCCAAAGGATCGAGCAGACGTTGTATCACGACACCATGTGGATGCAGAGGCCATGCTTTGCGAACGAGAAAAGGTAAAGAAAACGTGTAGTCCGTCCCGTTAATCAAGTAGACCTTGCCGATACTGCGTAAGAATACGAACACGGCGGTGACTTCCTCTTGAGAGCGTTTAAGCTTTTGTCGTTCCTCTTGGACAGCTTTGAAAGGACCGAAGATGGATTCGTTTGACAGGTCCGTGGACTGATCACTTGCCTTGGAGGTGTAGTGTGCACTGCCGTGAACCGGACCCTTGGTGTGAGTGTATGCGAACCTTCCCAAGCACGCGCACTGAATGGTTTGCCCTTCGTCAGAAAAATCCCATTTCCTTCGAATGACTCCTCCATGGCTCAGAACCACGCAGCGATCGTTCCAAGCTAGTTCCTGTTCTGCCCAAGAGTCGCATTCGTCATCATACAACGGCGCGTAAACTGTGTTGACTGTGGTGGACGTAGAAGCCCTCAAAGCACTCCTGATGGAACGAAGTAAAGCAGATTCTTCAGCGACCGAGCCTGATGAACCTGATGATGTTTGGTGAGCGAGAAAATCGACAGCCGGGGAAGGAGACTCTGAATGAAGTTGGACAGAGATTACGGGCTTCATGATGGATAACAACGGTAGAACAGAGTGGCTAAAGTCTGAACATGGACCCCACGTACGACGCTGATGTCCATAAAGTAAGGACGCGATTCGGACGCGAGCTCATTGTTTGGGAGTGTTAGAAGTCGGAACCGGATTCTGATGTTTTTAGGGCTACTAGTAGTACTAGGACAGGTACATAAGGTAGGTAGATGTTCCAAAATAACATAAATGAACAAGATAAACATGTAAAGATGCAGTATACCTCGGAGATCCTATAATTGAGAGGAAAACGACATTGCCATCCCCGAAAAAATTCCAAACTCAAATGAACCAGCAGACGAGATGTAATAACAATACTTGAGCTAACACCAAATTTCCGTGAATGGAGCTGAACGAATCGTGTATCCGATGAGTAACATTGTAGCCCGACTGTGTTCAATCCGCGAAGGGCGTCAGATGTTACGTTGAATGAACAACAGAGACTGATGAACCCCGACTCACATCAAGGAGATGGACGGCGGAGGATTTCCTGACTGCTCTTCCTGCTCCCAACGAGGTCTTCGTGGTGGGGTAAAGCAACGCCAGCAATACTTTTCGTCTCTTCATCATTGAACCTCCAAATATTGCCGATAGGCAGATGGGAGGAGGAATCATTACCAGCTAACATCTGGTCACGAGCCAGCCCAGATAGCGCAAACTCTTCGTATTCCTCAATAGATAGGTCTGCAGAAGACGTCGATGTAGGTGACCAGGTGGGTGACTGAACAATGTCTTGTAAGAACGAAGGGAGTAGGGGGGCCGGAGCCTGAGCGGGAAGTGCGTCGTCTAATTCCCTCATGCTTGGGAACGAGGGCAGCGAAGACCGATGTGGACCAGATGTCTCGTAGATAAATTGAGAATCGGGGTACCGACCACCGACGTCAAAATGGGATTTTAGAAGCCTCGATGAAGGGGTGGCAGATTCAGGAACGCATTGCTGTGGCATCTGGTTCATCGCGTGGCTGCGTGAGGCATCAGGGGAAGGAGGGATTGTTAATGATGGCAACTGGTTTTGAGCGAGAAGTGATGTCAATAGATTAATGCGCTCGGCTTGTACTGCAGCTGAAATAGAATCGCCGTTGCCTTCAGCGTATGGATAGCAGGTCTGGCAAACTTTCCGACGTCTCCAGTTCAAATAGTTGCACTTCCCGCAGATCCAATCACCGGGTTGGTGTTCAATTGGTCCACGATTTCCTGTGTTCAGAATTGGTGGTTGCTGCAGCTACAATCAGTGGTTGAGAATAAATGACAAGTATTTGTTGACCTAGCGGAACTCCTGAGAGGTTGCTGGGACGGATTTGACATTGCTCAGGCAGCGGCTCGTTATCGGGCCAATACATGATACATGGCGCACTTGGGTCACTGGAAACATTCTGCACCTTACCTCCAACAGAGAAGGAGCGACCAGAAGGAGTCAGGAGGGGATGAGAAGGTGACGCAGGCTTTGTGACAATGGCAGGTTGCGTCGGAGGCAAGTGCCTGGATCCATGGTGAGCGGAGGGATAAACAGATTGATTTGGTATCGGGGAGACTGAATGGAGAGGAGTGGTGCTTGCAGTGCTAGCGAAACGAGGCGAAACGGGAAGCCGAGTCGTTGACACGCTGAGAGGTCCCTGACGGCTCATCGATCCTTGAGTTTCAGAACGAGGGCAACCGCAGCCTCTGCAAGCCAAATTACGCCTGTGTAAAATCATACAAGGAAAAGAATCGGTCAGGACCATGGTCTAAGATGCGAGCGATGACGGTAAGAGCGAATCGATGAGCAACACCCTCCGGACAATGTAAGACGAAATAATTGAAGAAAAATAGGAGACGTGAAATTGTAAATTCAAGCAATCAGCATGACTCATACGAAACCAGGCTATGTGACTGGGACTGAAGGTGATATGCACTATCCCGAGATGCCGTGCCTTAAAAACCTAAAATCACTCACCCAAAATTGTGAGCAGCACATGTGATTGAGTTGCATCTAGAGAGACAATAACAGTTAGCGAGCGAATTGGCGGGGGGCAGAGATAAAGGGAGGCGATCAAAACCCCTGTGGACGGACTATCACCCGACCATTATATAAAATTCAAATTTGAACCAGAGAAATAATAGGAAGATTAGATACCAACATCCAGTCGCCTAGTCTGAAAGTCGTCTTCGGATTGGGAGGATTGCTTGAGATAACGAAGTGATCTGGCTGGGTGGCGTATAACGCTTGACTCTCGGGCCCAGAGTGTCCAAATTGGACGTGTCTGTGAAGGTCGGGTGTCGAGATCGACATTCGAAGCTTATGAGAAAGTCTCTCTGGTCGAATCACAAGATGGGATGGGAGTCCGGCGAATAACTCTAGCTGTTTAAGTTTCTCAAAGGGCTCCAGATCAGCCTCAAGGGCGGGTGAGGTCGCGAAAGATGGAAGAGAGAAAGAAAGAAAGGCACAAGCCTGTCAACGTATAAAAGTCAGAATAGTTGATATAGAAATCAGATTATCAGGAGTGGTCGCGAGGCAAGAAAAAAGACTGGCGACCGCGGTCGGCGGGGGGCCTCCGCTCATGTGGAGTGTCGGGTGCCTAGATGCCAGCCATAGGCGACATGATTTTAAAATTTGAGTCAAATTTCTCCAGTTATAAATTTCCATCAGAGGTGTCACCTGGAGGCCCGTCGCCAATTACAGCATGCTCGGATCATGGTGGCGGTGCAGATGTCATGCAATACGTAGTCAAAGACACTTACATCACGGTGTGACTTGAACACCACCCAAGCCTCGTCCATGTCTGTACCGTTGTCTTTCAAGGTCCAAATGGTCTGTGTGGGTCCCACCGTCTGACGAGCAGCTTGGTTCGCTCGATCAAGGAGATCGAAAATTGAGCGAAGAGACCGAAACGACGCATTATGATACTTGCGTATCTTCACATCAAACGGTTAGCTTGTCATCCGCGACTTCAAGATAGACCACACTGACTTTTACGACCCGTGAATGCGTGGACAGAAATGCGCCGTACAAAGAGCTATTAGGTGAGCGCTCTACTGAGACGCGGATGTCCCTAGAATCGTTGTTGGGTGCAGACGTGAAAGGTGAGTCGAGGTGACCATAAGTGGGTATGTGTGGGGTAGGGCTGTTGCATAAAGGTCCTGATCCGAAATGTGCCAAGAGCTCGCCGGACCGGGACGCAGAAAACCCAGGCAAACGCTCCAATCCCGAGGACTTGTCAAAAGCGAATTTAGCGGAACCCAAGGTCGGCCAATGAGCCGAAGCCTGGATTGGTATGGACGTCGGCATCTGATCCCACTTGGATAAAACGTCGCTGACACTCATGGCAGACTGGAAAAGCGAAGGGGAAAGCATTATTGGCGGAACGTCGAGAATGTGGATGGAGCAACGTACACTCGATGAGCACGAAGTATTTGAATGACCACCGTGGCTAGCTAACAATTCTAAGGAAGGTGACATTTGTTGGTTGTCAAGCGATAGAGTTGCAGAAGAATTTGGGTGGATGTGGAGATTTGCAGCGTTGGATGATCGAACGAGGTTTGGTTCTTCAGCTGATGAAGAAGACGTGTCCGCGAATGGGATTACCGGTTGCTGTCAAATTAAAGTGGGCGAAGGGTAGGATCAAGAAGGGATAAAAGCAGACGGAGACGGATGGATGAGAGAAGGTCGGAAGCTCTCGTTCCTGGGTGGGTTCGGGGACAGGCTGAGCGGTAGGGGGAATTCGGTCCATGGTGAGGTGCTTTTGAGGTGTTGGGAGAGTGTAAAACAGCGCCCGTCAATGACGGTAATGCGTGGTCACTCCTCTCGTCACCCACAGCAAAAAGACAACAATCCTGACAAGAAATTCACACTGTCATCCCAACTCGCTATGTCGCTAGTGAGTACCTCTACCACGTGGCCAACCCCGACCAGAGTCTATACGTAAAGTCAACATGTCTCCAGACACACAGCTAACCCACTCCCTCCCAGCGATTCTCAACGTCACAATCAAAAAATGCTTGTCTAGCGTCACCAGAAAACAAATGTTCATCGCAGACTTGAATGTGTAGAGGACGATGCGGGTTTCAAGTCAGTTCCGACCCGGCGGATGGTGTAGAAATCCTCAAAAGAAGTACACTTTGTGTAAAAAGATAACATAGAAGAAAACTGATTAATATGTCATCGAAGGAACAACCGTCGAAGACCGTCCTCGGAGTATCTTCTTTCTCAGCCGGTAACCACCCACTCCCATCCACACGAGGCAAAAAATTGACCATCTATAATATAATCGTCTTTGCTGGGATCTATCATGGTTGTTCGGAGCTTTCACTTTTTTGGCTTCCAGATCGCGACCCTAAGCCACGATGACAATCTGCGAATAATTCGGAAGCCGGTTGGAGCCACCTAAATAAATTACAGCTGCAGGTTCGTATGGGTCCTGCAGTATTCTTTCATGGCTGCCACCTTCTGGTTGAATCTGACGAGCATTGGACCAAAGGTTGCAAAGCAAAAAGTAATGTTTTAATGTATGTTCCGTCTTATTTCCCCTAGACCTGAACGTGCGTACATGGATCGCTAAGGCTGGTGGTATTTCAACTTGCGTCGCCGTCGGACATATATACTTTCTGCATCGCCCCCAGTTGAACTAGCAACTAAATCTGCCGCTTTTTCCCGAGACCCAGTTTCATGACATGTTCGGTCCCACAAGAGGGCCGATATTTCTTTTGCTCGAGGCTTACGCTGGCCTACGTGGGACTTCCTTCGTGACGCAGCCAGGCACGAAGGTTGCTGGAACGTCATCATATAGGCCGGGTCAATCCTTTCAAGAGTTGTATTCAATGTGGAACCATGGCGGACTTCGGGACGTTTACAATCACAACTTCAGGGGCGACGAACTGTAACCCAACACACTGGCAATAGCCAGCATCATTACGTGTGCTCTTGATCGTGGAGGTCTTGTGTGAAGCCGTTTGAACTTCCAGTAATACATCGTCATTCGGCTTGGTTGTAGAATATTTGCAAGTTCGGATAAGTAGGATTCGAGGGGAATCGACTTCTACCAACTCGGACATCATGAGCGTAAGTAAGAGTAATGAAGGTTACGTGCTGCTAAATCAAGAGTTAGCGACGGCAGCAACCCAGGTAAATTTCCGTATAGAACTTTGTGCAGTTGATCGCCAGATAGCTGCAGGACCATTTGATGCTCCGTAAGATATGCTATATAGCGTCTCCATGCCTCTACACCTCGCCCCCCATGAGCGGTGACGGATGTACCCTCGATCCGACCCTTGAGCAGCTTACTCTCTTTGAGGGTGCTGACGCTCCCAACGATGAAAAGGCCCCGTTTGGCTCGTGTAAGCCCGACGTTCAGCCTCCTCCTGTCCGCAAGAAACCCAATATGTCCCGAAGGGTTGTTGCGCACGGTGGAAAAAATGATCACCTCCTTTTCTCTTCCCTCAAAGCCATCCACGGTTTTGATTTCGATATCGGAAAGCTGGAGCCTACGAAGGTCGCCCAGGGTGGTTGAGAAGCGTCTACGATATTTCTCATCGGTGTTAAGCAGGCGTGTCAGCAGCGATATTTGCGCGACGTAAGGAGCAATTATGCCAATGTCTTCTCCACGAAGGTACTTTTGCCAAGATCCGATCAGCACGCTCCAAATCGTGGAAAAGGCAATGGGAAGTAACTTTGCTTACTTCGTTTTTAAGTAGCAGGTCCTCAACGACGCTGCAAACGATGTGAGCCTCGTTCCAATTAACTCTACTGCGGTCTTTAGTGGTCTCTGACCCTCCATGATCCAGGAAGATAACAGGCTGTTGACGGCCTGTCAGAGTATCTACTGATAGATGACTAGAAAGTGGCGGAAGAAGCTTCGGAGAGATGTTCCCTAAACTGTCAACTGTCCCATCTCTCAGGGACAAGTCGTAAAACTCAAGCGACGGGAAACGCGAGATAGCTGGATGCATCCGGTATTGGATATCAAGCATAATTGACGGTACGATCCCTTCTTCCGCCAGCCTCTCGAAAAGGCTAATGCCAAGACCCTTTAACTGGGCTTCCCGGCTCGCAATGACTGGGGGAAGTTGCTTGTGATCTCCGATGAGAGCAACATGCTGCGACTACAAAATACGTACGTCAGACTCATCGGTCACGCGGAAGACGAAGTGAGATAAACATATACCTCTCATCAATGGTATAAGTGATGCCGGTTCCGTCGACATAGAGGCTTCGTCCAGAAAAACCACCGGAAAGTCAAGTACGTTGAGTGAAACACTGGCTGACGTTATGCAGGTGGTACAAATCACATCCGCAGCGGAGGTTATATCCCGCAACATTTCCTGGTGGTGCGCGTACAACTTCCCCTTCACTGCGAGCAACTGCCGCTCCTTTACAAGTATGGCTGTGCGCATTCGGTCGATATGAACTGCGCTGCGAGCATTTGGAACTTTCTGCGCAGCAGTGACTCTCTTCTTCAGGTCGCTCATGCTTTTCTCGACGTCCTTCTTCTGTTCGAGAAGTTTATCAACTTTTGGTTTGAGTGGATGTTTGTCGAGTTGGTAGTCGAGAGTGTATTCGGTGAGACTATCCTTGATCTTGCCACGAAATCCAACGCGGAGAGGCTTGACCTCAGCTTCGGCAAAGCCTTCCACAAGATTGTCCACCGCCGCGTTGGTGTACGTACATACCAGAATCGGGTGGTGTACTTCAAAGTGGGACTATTTGTGCATAAGTAGCTTGTTCAGTGATGGCTCAGGAAAAGATACCTTGAGTAATTTAATGGTCTCTATGATGGTCTTGGTTTTGCCAGTTCCAGGGGGCTGTTATTTCAAAGTTAAACGTCTGGCGGTATCAGAATAACCGCAACCTACTCCTTGGACTAGGGAAATTCGTTCTCCAATCATCATTGCGACAGCACGAATCTGAGTCGCGTTCAAACCATCCAAGACGGGGTCTCCGTCGATCTGGATGGGACTTTCACGTGCATAGCGTCTTGCCCAACTCTGAATTCGCATGTCCTCCTCGAAGGCACCGCTGTGATCACGTTTGTCTCGGCTCAAATGATCCAGTGTCTCATGTGAGACATAATCAACTTCATCTGGAGCCTGTAGTGGTTGGTGAAGTGACGTTGACGTCGGAGAAAATGAACGCAGGAGTACGTTGCGGAGGTGAGTGCCTTGAATGACGTATTGTCTATCGGAGGTGTGTCCAGCTTCGAGTGCTACGGGATCGTGATGAAAGTGCGCAATAGCTGTCCGCATCCTCTCAAAAATAATATTGGATCGCCCGACGTCGATACGCCATGTACCATCGAGGTCAAACTTTTCATCCAATGTAATGCGAAGTTGGGTTGCATCGCTCGCCAAGACAGTGCCACGCAATGGCAACTCTCGCAAGGGGTCAAAGCGAGAAAGTAAAACCTGAATTCCATTTTCGAATCTGTGTTCTGGAAGAGTTATGCCTGGACCGAGAGAAAAACATGCAACTGGATTGCGAAACTGGGGTGCGTCCATCCAGTAGGCAGAGAGATCCGTGATAGTGTACCCCTCCTCGCGTAAACGAGAAAGAGACCAACTCGACAACCGATCCTGAAGGACTGATTCGTCCTCTGCTCGCTCGGCATCCAGGAGGGGTATGAAGTGTTCACGGTAAGCCTGGATTTCGTCGTAAAGGGGTTCATCTGGCTGGACTTGTCTAGATGAAGGAATGACGCGTTTCACATACACATGCTCCCCACGTTGCTTCCCAGATGTGTCTTGTTTGACTTTACAACGCGACGTAGCCCGTAGCCTCCAGTCGTAGCGTATTGAGGGGGCGAGGGGGGAATGCTCGGAGAAATAGACGTCCGTTGGGAGGGCATAAGTCGACGGTTTGCCGTGCGAAGGGGTATGAACGACCGACGAGGAAAAGTAGTTTCGGACTCCAATGAAAGTGAGTTTACGCTGAGCAGCCAAGGTATTCTGTGCCCCGCGCGAAGTGAACATGGGGGAACAGGAAATAATTATGCGCCAGAGTGTGTGTGATTGGTAAATGCTTCAAAAAGTTTTGCTGGTACAGTACCTTACTGATTACCAATATGCGTGTACACACCACTAAGCTTTAGCTTTTGTATGCAACTCAGTCGGACTGAAAGGCATATCACAGTTTATAACCTATCTTATAGCACGAGCAATTTGTACATCCCACAGCAACTCTCTAAAGATTTGACAACAGTAGGAGGGCACTCCCACCCAACGCAAGACCCGTAGCCACAACCACTACAGTACCCCCCAAGCTCAGATGAATGCCAACAGGACCGTCCCAGGTGGAAGGAAGAGTAAGGGTCACCAACGAGGATGGAATGGTGATATTGGCATCGGCACATGCTGTGGCATATGCTTGGAGGGCGGTGGAGGAACCGGCGCGAGGATCACTGCTTGTTTCGAACTTGGCGATAAGATCATCGAACATGCATTGCTGGCAACTCGTGATTGCAGTGACGGTGTTGACATCACACAGACATTGATCATTTGAGGCACAGTTATGGCGGCAGAGGTTATAATTTTGAGTAAACGTAACGAAAGGAAGACTTGTATTGATCATAGTCGTAGCATTGTTGCACTGAGATTGGCACTGTATGTCCGCGAATGGGATAAGAGTTACGACACTGGAGATGATCAGAGCAGCTCAAGTCAGTCAACAAATATGTGTCAGTGACGTTGAGGAACTGGCTAGCAGCAATGTTTCCAACGCTGCCACCAACGTCGATACTCAGCGCAAGCGCTTGACCAGCAAGCAAGATGAGCGGGAGGAAGATGGAAAACATTGGGACGAGTAGTCGTAGTAAACGTCCTACCAGAGGGCGAAGAAGAAGGAAACGAAGGTGATGGTTTTGGTGAGAAATCTGCTAGTCACAACTTATGTGTGGCTCTGTCTATGGCGCGGCACATAAATATAGATACTCTTCCATGACGATGTCACTATGTCACGTGATCAAGTGTACGGGGTCAGGGTTATATGTCACGTGCTACGTGTCTACGCGAGTTGTTGATGTTGATTGAGTGTATATTGACCCTCTCCCAAACCACATCGACTGTGTCCTCCTCGTTGCACACAGCGAGCAAGTCATCGTACACGATGGCGCAAGCAGTTTTTTCAGGCGCACTCCAACCCAAAAAGAAAGCTGAGCTCCAACAAATAGCTCTCGCTCTTCAGATCAGCGGCACCGGAACGAAGGAAGAAGTTCAGCAACGTATCCGAAGGCATCTCGATGAAAATCAGACTTCACTCGAGGAAAATCCAGCTTTCTCGGGTCTATTTTCAAGACGGAAAAAGACCGTACAAATCCAGTCTTCCGTGCCCCTTTCCACTTCTCGATCACGTCCTCTAATTTTCAGTATCTGGTATCTACAGTTCCAACGCATCCCCTGCTTCAAATTCTGTGGACGACACGCTGGTAAAGAAGTCGATGAGCCCGCCTTCCACGCGTGTGACTCGTCGCAATGCTGCCCTCGAGACGACCCCTGTTGCAGATGTCCGGGAGGTATCAATGATGCTTAAGAACCCTCCTATCTCTCCACGTGAGGCAGAATCGTCGCCTGAGCCTGCTCCACCTGTCGTACAAACTCCGCGAAAAGAAAGCGCTTTCCTCACATCCACGCCACGTAGCATCTTACGAAGCATCCCAAAGCCATCCCTCGAACTCGCTGACACCACCATCAAGACAATCCAGACTGGCGCACAGCACCGTGCTCGCGAGTATCTCTTGGCATCTAGATCATTCCTCTCCAACTCGGTACATATATGGTTGATTACAGCTCTCTTCGAGCTACTTTATGTTTTATATGAAGTCATTCCATGGAAGGCTGCGGAGATTCCCTCTCCTCGAGCCGTCGGAGGTGTCTTCCCAATCATCCCTTATGCTCCTTTGGCTACCTTCCATTCCCCCGCATTTTGGAGTGTTCTCCTCCACTGGTCAATCCCTGCTCTTATTCTCCCAGCGGTACTTGCCTCCCTGATTTCATTCCATCCTGCCAATGCGGCCTCTGCACGCGTTCCCCGTGTGCTTCCTTTTGATCCGCTCACGGCATCCATCACCCGTCTAGCTGCTCAGTGTGCTTATCCCTACGACGCCTTGAATGCTAAGGTACAAGGAATCGATGTCATTGGTCCCCAATGTCGTATCCTTGCTGCTGCCGTTGGAGCTGCCTTTGCCTTTGCAGAGGCCATCTTTATCGCCCCTACCGCTTATGCCGAATCTCGCAAGAATATGAGAGCAGGTACCCCAAGACGAATTGTCTCAGAGGATTGATCGCCTTGAGCTGTTTCGTTCTGACGTCCTGTTCCCCTTCCCCGATATGTCATATACGATCCCCATGTATGTTGTATGTCGTCATCCTGAATACGGTAGGTTTTTGCGGATACAGTCTCATCTACGTCGCCATTTTTGTTATGTTTTCCACACGTTTTGCGATTGTTACTTTCTCGTCGTACGTTGTGTATTTATCGTTACATGTATTGCGGTTACAGTCACATTGGATACGCATTAACCGCGTTTAAATGGGCCAAGTTATCTAACGAGAATGCGTTTTCTAGTATTCAGATATTTGGATGATCATGTCAAGTTCAAGGGGCTTGGTAGTCGCATTTTAGCCCGATAACATGAGTCTTATCTCCCGGCACTTCAGTGATAGAAAGTATTGATCAGCTGGAAAAGCTGCTTGTTGGAGGCATGCCGCTAGAAGGTACATTGCAACGTATGCTACTGCGGAACTGTAACAAGTATGACATTAAACAGCTAAAGCAAAAAAGACAGGATGAGAGGCGAGAGAATAGGATCAAGAGGAAAAGGCTTGAAATGATCACAGACGAGTAAAACACACTAAGAGTCAACTAAAACATGACTGAATTACTGCCAGTAGCCCTGGTGCTGTCTTGGCTGATACTGATAAAAGTTGGCGTCCGAGTTGCCTTGAGGGTACCCGACATGGCCTTGTGGGCCCTGTGCACCCTGTTGCCCTTGTTGCGCTTGAGGTCCGCCAGCGCCAGCGCTTGAACCAAAGCGGTTACCCCCGTAGAAACTGCCCTGACTGTGCGCTTGTTGAACGCCACGTCCAGCTTGAGGCTGACCAACGCCTTGCCCAACACTGACACCCGCACCTCCATCTTTTACGCCAACGTTTTGAGAGTAGGGTTTGTATGCTGCCTCGGGGGACGTACCACCCGCGCGCTGGGCGAGCGACGGGCCCGATGCAGCGGCGTTGCCTTGACTCAAACCCATGAAACTTTGGATAGCCTGACCGCCGTACAACTGGGGATGCTTGGTGTATTCGTTCGACGTGAGGTTGTTGATTCCAGGTGCGTGATTGTGTTGAGGCGCGTGGTGCTGATATCCGAGGTCATCATATGCTGAGCCGGGGTGTTGGTGCTGTTGGCCGTAAAGCCCCCGACCATAGTGATCCGACTGGGATTGGACAGATCCTGGGCCTTGCTTGGCACCTGGAGAAGGGGCAGCACTTTGCGTAGGTGGACCTGGCTGGAACATGGTAGGGTATTTGACAAAGGGCTGGGGAACACCATAGCCTGAGTTGTATGGGGTACCATAATATTGGTTCTGTGGGTAGGGGTAGTAGTAGGGGACGGGAGGGTAGTTTTGCTGAGGGCCTTGACCGCCAGATGGTTGTGGTTGACCGCCAGCCTGGGGAGGAAGTTGGGTAGTTTGCGCACCCGTAGGTGGGAGAACATTGTTTCCGGGGAGTTGCTGGGAAGCTGGAAGACTCTTGACATCATCATGACCCAAAACATTGCGACTTCCTCCGAAGCCGGGAGATTGAGCGTACGATTCATAGAAGTTCCTCTGACTATCACCATAAGTATAATCATTGCTGCTAAATCCACCCAAGTGCGAGGCTTGCGATGGGTGTTGCTGACCGATCTGGCCAAAAACATTGTAGTCCTGAGCCTGTCCGGCTGGTGGCGTAGGAGTATGAAAATACGGAGGCTCTACTTGTCGGAAGTATGCTGAGTGAGCTGCAGTGGCTTGAGGTTGAGAGGGCTGAGCTGCATGCTGAGGAGATTGCTGAGAGGTGTTCTGAGTCGTGTCGAAATGAGTAGAGAGACCATGGTGCGAATATTGGTGACTAGTAGGTGCTTGGTGTTGAGGTAAGGATGTCTGACTCTGGTGATGGGAGAGGGATGGTTGAATGCTCGCTTGAGGTTGCTGTTGTGAGAATGCAGGAGAACCGGAGATTATTGGCTGGCTAACAGAAGTTGGGATGCCGGAATGAGAAAGTGAAGATGTGAGTGAAGTCTGGGGTTGAGGGAGCGATACGGGGGCAGGGACAACAGGAGCAGAGGTGGGAGGGACGGCCGAAGGAGGATCGTTCTGCTGTTGGGGCGGGACGAACTGGGAGGATGGCGTCGTGGAAAGCTGAACAGGGGACGTTGCAGCGGGAGATTCTCGTGTTGAAGGTTGCGGTGGCAACGATTGTATGGGTTGCTGAGGGGATTGCTTTGTCTTGACTGGAGCTGGCTCCGTAGCAGACACCGGCTCAGTAGGAGTGGGCTCAACCACCGCCCCGCCAAGACTCAAACTACCGAACTGCATACCAAGCTTCTCAAGTCCAGGGTTAAAACTCGAAATGGGCATAACCACTGGTCGATCGGTTGCTTTATGTCTACTTGCGCCGCGATGAGAGGTAACTGACGACCGTGCTGCAACAGAGACGGGTGTTTTTGAGGGTGTAGGGATGCCTACTGGCTCTTCCACTGGTGGTGATTGTATTTGGACTGGCTCTGGTACTGTCTTTTCAGTGACAGTGTCCTCTTGCACAGAAGCAGGAGTTTCCTCCTGAACATCTGGCTGCGTTTGTACTGTTAATGTCCACGCATCTTCAGGAGGAGGTTTGACCTGTGGTTCGTCATCCCATATCTGGGGCTGAATTGTTATCGGATCTTCCCAACCCTCGCCATCAGTATTTATATCACCACCGATGAGCGATGCTGGAGCAGGTTGATCTGGCTCAAGGGCCGGAGGAACCTGCGGTGCAGCAGGTGGCAGGGGTGCAACGGCAGGTTTTTCCTGTGGTCGTGCAATTTGGGCCCATGAGAGCTTAGACGTTGCTGGTTTTGTGGGCTTCGGGGCAGAGGACATCGAGGGTTTTGATGCAATAGGTGACGATGTTGAGGGATCTTGCGCACCCCAGAGAGGTGTCCCCCATGATGAAGGAGTGGAGGTTGATTGAACGGAAAAGGACGGATCTATGACAGAGGGTTCCAATGGGGGATTTGGGGCAGAAGGAGAGTCGTGTGCAGGTGCGGAGATACCATTTGCTTGATCTTGCTTGTCCGAAGCCTGCTCCGTGAGATCCTCGACGGCTTTCCTTTCTGCTGAATCAGGTGCAGGTGAAGAAGTTTTACCGAGATGCGAAGAGCGTGAGGCATGGCCGTTGGTAACTAAACCGCCTCGTGCTGAGCCTCGACCACGGGCGGAAGCTCCCCTGGAGGGACCACCACGACCACCACGACCACCACGAGTGCCACGCAAGTCTGTACGATCACGAGATGTGGGGTGCTCCTTTGAATGAGAGTTGAAGGGTGTGGGTGTCTTTTTGTCTTTTTTGCTTTTCACGGACCCCCATTGCTCAGCATGACCTTCGCTAATTCTTGTCGCAGCGAGCTCTACGTCGCCTGCAACCTCAAGCAAGAGTGATTGAAGGTCTGTCAGCAATAATGAGTGGTCCGTTTCTGGTGATCTTTGACAGAGAGTAAATTGTACCTTCGACAGAGTAGCCGGGGAAGAATTCTTGAAGCTGCTGAACTTGTGAACGGTATTTAAATTCTGTAGCATCAGAGGAAGGTTGAGCCCGGAAAGCAGATGATTTGTACGACATGACTGTTCGACACGAGACAAGATGAAAAACACCAGCAACTCTGACCGTGGAGTTTCAATCCAATTTAACCCCCCCCCCCCCTCCCCCTCAGTTCCAGCAATATTAGTTGTAACCCCCTCCATTTTACACAACCGACCACCCATCACCCCCCCTCTACCCCCATTGGTTGCTCCCTCTCCCTCTGGCGAGTTCTGCCAATGTCTACCAAACGCCCAAAGCCACCGATGCTTTCTCTCAAGCCAGCGACGTTCCAGTCTAACGTCGCTGTTGAACCTGTCCTCATCCGCAACGACGACGATGACGACGACGATGCAATCATCCACAACATTGACCTCGCCCTCTCTCCGCATGACCTCACCCTGCCCGACGACGGTGAACAGGACGACCTCGCTCGTGCTCTCGCCGACCTCGCAAAACTGCGCGAAAGCGTGCAGAACAACCTCCGTCTCCGTCCAATTCGTTCCTTCTCCAGGCTCCCAAAATCTCTTCCCCCGGAGCGGTCACCCTCCAGCACATCTTCAAGTGTTTACTACACTCCCGACGATACCCGCTTCCCTATCGACAAATCTAACCGTTTCGACCGTTCAATGTCCCCTCCACCTTCTCTTTTGGCTACAGTCGCCTGGGACCCTTCCATACTACACAACCGTCTTTCTGCTAGTCGAGCTCCCATATTGATCGACACTCGTCCACTGGCAGCCTTCCAGGCATCTCATTTTCTTGACAGTACTAACATATCCATTCCTTCTCTTATTCTCAAGCGCTGTCGGAAGCCCGCCGGCGGCTTTCAGTCCCTCGCAGCTCTCCGCCAATTCATTACCTCAGACACCGGTAAACATCGATGGGACATACAATTAGCTCAAGATGCTCCTTGGGATGGTGACATCGTCCTTATACATGGCGAAGAAACAAACGAATCAGAAAAGGACAACCTCCAAGTCACTCCTTGGGCGCTGCTCCCTGTGCTTTCCTCTCTTCTTGGGCCCGGTCGTGTCCATTATTTACGAGGTGGTATTGCAGCTGCCCGTTCTCATCCACTCCTTGAAACCCACATCGTCAAGTCAGAATCCCCCTCTTTCGCCCTGGATGAGCCAGAACCATCATTAAAGAGTGCGAAAACCAGAGGACTATCCCAGCTTAACACATCTGTTCCTACGCAAACCCACTTCGAGATCGACCAGCCAATGCCTTCGCCATTACCAGTCATGCCGTCCAACGCTTCAGATCTATACAGCGATCTCAATCGTTCTTCCGCGCCCTCTCATCTCTCCTTCCGCCGTCCAGCACCTCCCCGACGGCCAAGTGTCCCAAATCTCACTCGCATCGTCACGAATGGAGATGAATCGCACCTCGCGCCTCCTCGCCTAAAGATCCGCACTACACCCACGCGTTCGGCCACCCTTCCTATCACCCCCTCACAACAAAGTGCCAGCTGGAATGGCAGCACGCTCTATCTTCCCCCTCAGTCGCCTTCCCACCTTAACCTCATTCATTCAAACCACACGCTTCCCGCTTCATCGCCGCGCTGGACGGCAAGCCCAGCTGAGTTCCTTCCGCCCCCATCACCCATGTTGAGTCGTTCAACTCCGCCCCGCACTCCTGAGATACCTCTTGAGGACAAGAATTATCCTCCTTCACCAAGTACGGCACGACCAGGTGGTTCTCAGACAACCCCAACAGAAGAAGAAGAGTTTCCACCCTTCACTGTCTCGATGATTCTACCAAATTTCTTGTATCTGGGCCCGGAATTAACCCTCCCGGAGCACGTAGAGGAGCTCAAATCACTCGGGATCAAGCGGATCCTTAATATTGCCGCAGAGTGTGATGATAATCACGGACTCGATCTGAGAGAGAATTTCGAGCGGTACGTTAAAATACCGATGAGGGATACAGTTGAGGAGGACAAAATCACCGAGGGATTGAAAGAGGCTTGTGACGTACTAGGTAGGGCGATTTATTTCAACTTTTCCCCTTGTTGCAATCGAAAACGTGCATCAAAATCTTGTCCCGACCGTGTTTTGACTTGATTCCTTTTTGCAAAGATGAGGCGAGTCTGTTCGGAGCGAGCACCTACGTGCACTGCAAAGCGGGGAAATCGCGTTCCGTGACCGCTGTGATGGCCTACCTCATTCATGCGAATCACTGGACACTCTCGCGTGCCTACGCATTTGTTCTGGAACGTCGAAAGGGTATCTCTCCAAACATTGGGTTCGTCTCAGAGTTGATGACTTTTGAGGAACGAGAACTCGGCGGGAAGTCAGTGGGCGTGGTGCCCAAGACACCCGGGCAGGGAGACGGGGCAGGGGACTACGTGTACGCCGCACAGAATCGGAGGCCAGGTCACGCGAGGGAGAGTCTGCCACCCATGTTAAGCACTCAAGAATTGGACGATGTAGGGGAGGTTGCAATGGGTCAGGACCTGGAGATCAAAGATACGGAGGGACGCTATCGACATATGCGGAGGGCTCCAGTCGATGAGAATACGCTTCAGCCAATGCGGAGGGTAAGCAAAGCAGGGCTTGAGAGTGCAAACTCATGATGGAAGGTAGTGGTTGGGGTATGGCGATTGCAAGGAAAGATTCTTACCTATACCCGTTCGTCGCGTATTACACTTTACTTGCTAACAGAATATTTGAACAGCGAGACTTGTTGAAAGAAGTCAAACTATGTGCAAGACACAAGTGAGACATGACTGGAATCTTGATATTACTGGAGGCGAGGCTTTTCTGCTGGTACAGTTAACTCATAGACTCCCATAGACTATCTCTCCGTCTATGACTGTCGCTTTGACTTTCGTTTGGAGGATTTCTGATATAGGAACGGTCATGACGTCTCGATCTAGGACCACAAAATCAGCTTTCTTTCCGATCGAGAGTGAACCGATTTTTTCTTCAGCAAACGCGGCGTAAGCAGCATCTAAAGTCATTCCCTTGAGAGCCTGGGCCCGAGTGAGACGCTCAGACGGGAGCCATCCTTGTGAGCCATGCGGCGAATCTCCCGAAGGGGAAAGACGGGATACTGCAGCATAAAATCCTAAAAGAGGGTTGATTCCTTCTACGGGAAAGTCGGAACCGAGCGGTAGTATATCCGTCTCCGAGGTTTTGCAGAAAAGAATTAATATACATTAGGACTGATAGACAAGTAGACAGACTTGATCATTGTCTGGTATGCATATGCTCCTTTAATCCTGTCCGGGCCCATAGGGAATGCGGTCAGAAAGATGCAGAAACTCTGCACTTCGATTAGTCACTTCCCAGACGTCGCTCTGCATACCACATGTCACTTGTTCTGAAGGGAGGGGTGATCTCAAAGTGTTTCTACATACTATCCAATAGCGAACTTACGCATGTGTGGGCTGAACACTGGGTATCACTGTTCTCTATCAGATTTATAAAGGGGTCAAAGCATGTATAAGGACATGCCTCCAAGTCTACCGACCCGCTGCAGGTCCTCGAGAGTCATGATTTGCGCGTGTTCGATCCGTGGGCGTCGTTCGGTCGCATTACCGTGTTTTGAGTCAGAAAGGACATCCTCGAATATGTCAAGTACCACATGGTTGGCACGATCACCAATACAATGGATATTAACTTGCCATCCGTCTTCCCAGAACTGTTTGACAAGCGCTGACAGCGTGTGGGGTTGCACGCGCATAATCCCATTTGTTGATGGGTTGTCTGTGTACTGTCCAAAAATAAGGGTTGGTTCAACGACGTAGTGGAATACGAACTGGCTTTAATAAGGCTGCTCCAAAAGAGCCAAGTGCCCCTTGGATCACATGTCAGTCATAAACGATTTCTCGGCAATGAGGCGGACATGCCATCGGTGAAGAGCTTAACACTACGCAGGTTAAGACGCTGGGCGATGCCATAGTCAATGAGGCGGGTCAGGTTTTTACCCCAGTAGGTATCGGAATCAATGTTGCCCATGAGGTAAAGTCGGAGCTGTGGGGGTGGAAGAAACAATAATATGCATAATTGTAGTTCGGGGCACCCACAGGAAGCTTCCGAGACGTGGCATATCTACAAATGGGTCTGTGAGGCCGACAAAAATAACACAAAAAACGAACTCTTGATAGAACTCGATCATATGTGGTTCGGTTGCAGCATCGTGGATAGAGGTCAGTCCCACAGCGTGAGCATCTTTGACAGTCCTATCAAAGTATTCTGTCAACTGCGCTTTCGTGGGCGACGGTACTGGAATGAGGGCCATTGCGTTGTCCACAAAGATTCCTGTATTCCATGGAAACCATCAACGACCTTGATCTACAAGGTCACGAGTGACTTTTCCTGTCGGTTGTCCAGATTGGTCACGGATGATGTCTCCGCCATCTACGTGGAGAGGAAGCTTTCCCATCAACTGCAGCACACGGTTCGAAACCCATGCAGCATGTACATCCACGCGATCAAGGTAAATCCGGCGGCCCCGCAAAAGAGGTTCTGAGTCAAAGTCATCCTGCAGTCGTTCATCAGAAAATACTCTGTTTGGTACTGGTGGGGGCAATGATACAGACTGCAGCGGGGTACTGTGAATCCGACCACAGATTCTGGTCCCATCCCATTCCGATGATCCAACGGGAAGGGTCAACTAATATATCCGAGTGTGATTCGACGTAGATAGCGAGTCGTCGAAGTACCTCTTGCTTTGACTTACAACCCACCAAGTCAAGATTCATCGCGGCACCGTACTGCAAAACGTGTGCATGCGCGTCTAGTTGGTTGGCATTCCATATTTACATATGACCTCAGGCAATTTTCATCTAAATGAAAAAAACTTACCTGCAAGACCTGGGACAACGATACTACCCGGCTCTAAGGACGATACTGTTAATGTAGGCTGCCAAAGATCTAACAACCATGGTATCTGGACTCCGGCGACACTTAGTGGGAAGTGAGGTCTCCGCCAGCGTGCACTTATGTCGGCTAGTTACACAAATTATGATAAGAATTTCAAAAGAACGAGGCGGAACAAAGGTGGAGCTCACCTAGATTGCCGACATCTGCAATGAAGGCGCCACTGACGAGAACACACTCAACGTTGGGATATGTAGGATCAACGGTGTATATTTTACTATCTGACGAACAAATTGCATAGTCTTCGGATGATGGGGCGAATGCTGTGGTCGACTTGAGTAGGGTGGCACCGAGAGCGAGCAGCAGGCAAGGAATTGCCCTCGACCGAAAGTTCGACCTTGGTGTTTTGTTGAAGTCCTTGTCAGCTTTTACGTCGTTCTTGGTATTTAGAGTTGACCGTTGTACATTCATCCTGGAAGTTCAAGTCAACCCATGGCGCCACTGTTGGGGGCTGTCCTATACGTTCAACTATCCAACCTCGGACTGCACAGACAGACAGACTTCTTTCCTTGTCAATTGCCATGGAACATCCAGCAGAACTACTTCACCATCACAAGAAGACGCTACACTCAAAACGTTCATTCGGAAGATATCCGCAGCCTATTGATTCACCCACTTATGATGCTTCGGAAGAGGATAACGATCCTCTGACAGATGATGGGGGGTCGGCAGTTTCAATCCCAGTCCCCGGACGTATAAACCGTGCCCAGACTCAGCATAAATCTGTTTCTCGTGTTCGGCATCAACTGGCATCCAGTATGCTATCCGACGACGGTGCGGATTCGCAGACATACGATGGTGATGTCGAATCCAGTGTAACCGTAGGCGCAGGTCAACATCAAGCATCCAAGTCATTCCTATACCCTGCACTGCACCGCGCTTCATCGAATTCTACTCTTACATCTCAGATCGAGGACAATGCTGCTTCTCCTTCGACTTCTCAACATCCTACGCCTCCGCCAACAACGCTTCCCGTTTTGGTTTCAGAGGAGCCCTTATATAATTCCGAACCAATCCATCCTTCCGGGCTCACACCAGAGGATATCCAGGCTTTTGTGAGGCAGGCAATCAACGGGGAACCGAGTCGGAAGTACCGCATCAATCCACCACCAACTGACCGACCAGTTCGCATCTTTGCCGACGGTGGGCTTTACCTCAATCTTTTGGTGATACGTTCCGTTAAGACTATGTTTAGGTGTATACGACCTTTTTCACTTCGGGTGCGTCGAAAAAACGCATATCGTCCAATCATTCTCTTCAACACTAATTTCCATCTCTTTGAAATAGTCATGCTTTGCAACTTCGACAGGCAAAACTTTCGTTCCCGAATGTCCATCTTCTTGCGGGTGTAAATACTGATGAGGATGTTCGAGCCTACAAAGCTCATTGTGTTATGAATCACCAAGAACGATGCGAAGCCGTTCGTCACTGTCGTTGGGTCGATGAAGTTATCCCGGATTGCCCGTGGGTTATCGATGCGTCGTTTCTGGACACATGGAGGATTGATTACGTTGCTCATGACGAGGAGCCGTACGTTTCCGAGGGTCACGATGATGTATATGCGTTTGTGAAAGCGAGAGGACAATTCCTCCCGACTCGTCGTACACCAGGCATTTCCACCTCTGAGTTGCTCGAACGTATCGTGTCAGGGTATCGCAATAGGGACTTTGATAAGAAATTGGAGAAGATGGGCCATGCAGAACTCAAGGCTGAAGGTTCTGATTTCGATAAAAGCAGCCGAAGCCAAAGTCCGAAACTGGAGGTCTGCTAAGATGGCTACAGTCTTGTGTCAGGGGTTACAAGATTTCGTCAGTAGATTCATCGTAGACATTGACAGACTGTTATAGTATAATACAAGGATGTGACGTATTGTGATCACTGCCTTTCTCCGACCATTCCTTCAAAAAATGCAAACCATCGAGAATCCATGAACAGGCCATATAAATCACTCAAACTTCACCTTTTTATTCTCATATTCCTTGGTTGGTGATTTCATGGAGGTGGTAGGTGGGGTGACGCTACGTTTGCGTTTCGAATCGGCCGCTTTTGCTCTCTGCTTAGAAAACATTGCCTGAATGCCGTCTTTTCGGTCTGCGATGGGCTCGATGAATTTTGCTGACTCTGTTCCAACCTTGCCAATTTCTTTTGGGACTTGATAGCATTGGAGTGGAGAGTTGGGCACATCCCAAGGGTGGAGCAGACGGGCCAGATTGGAGGACCAAGCTTGCGAAGAAGTGTCTAACCAACGATTGATTTCGTCCGTGCTGGAAAATATGACTGGTTGCCGGTCATGTAACCAGCTCAATGCTTTGCTTGCGTGGGTAGTGACAATAGCAAAAGTGTACGTTGGGCGCGAACTATCTGAAGTAAGATGGAGATGCGAACTCAATAAAGTACAGGTGAGAGGATGATACTACCTTTGTCGATAGTCTCTTCATACAGTCCAGCCATGAGCATGACTTGTCCGTCTGGGTGCTTGGTAAAGTGTGGAAGCTTGTCTTTACCTTTCGTCTGCCATTCATAGTACCCCTGGCAGACCACGACACAGCGGTTTTTCCCTCGGAACTTGTTCCACATTCCAAGACCTTCAATAATGTTCTCAGACCGCGCGTTGATTACTTGAGATCCCTTAGAGCCTTCCTTTGCGTAATGGATCCCCCAACGCATTGTTTGCATGATGAGAGGGTTGGAGGCGGGGTCGTTCGCGTCCGAGTCTGCGCTGGCTCGTCGTCTTATCACTGGGGCGTTGGTATTGGGGGCTATGTTGTAGCGCGGCTGTTCGATAAGGTGTGAAATACGTGATTGGTGGAGGTAGTGAAACGAACCAAGAAGTCATCCTCGCCAACCCATTCACCGACTGCCAGCTGTGGGTAGCCAGGTAACCCGCGGATCTGAGCACGCTGGAGACCCAGTGCGTATCTTCCACACATGTTCTGAACGGACGATATCGATCCTTGTCTGAGACTAGGGGTACCGCTGATAGTCTAATACCAACAGTAGCCGCGGTACAGCCACTCTATAGCTAGTTATTGTCAACTCCCTTCCGACAGCCACCAGGCCCATGGCATCTCAAGCTGCCACCGCTGTGATACTCGACTCAGTGATAATAAAAATCTTGCACGCCCACAGCTTCAATCGAACATCGGCCCAAGCAACTTCTGTACTATCCAACTTGCTGTCCAGGTACCTCGTCCTCCTTGCCGGGGCTTGTGGCCAGTACGCAGAGCTCGGGGGACGTCAAAAGTTATCTATTCACGATTTGGTCGCTTGCCTTGGAGAACTTGGAACAAACATAGATGAGCTAAGCGAGTATTGCAGCACGGAAGATATCGAGCTATCCAGGTATGCGAGTAGTAGTGCCAAAAGACGCGACGACCTCGCAGATTTCAGAGGGTATCTCGACGATGGACTGATTCATGACGGTCTTGCCTTCCCCCTTCTCTATGCGCCATTGCCTGAGGATGCCTTGGAGGATGCACGTCAGGAGGAACACGAAGACGAAAGTCCTGATGACGGAGTGATGCCGCCTGTCCTATCTATCGATAGATTCATCGAGCCGCTAACATACCGCGAGCACCCTGCTTTGTCCTGTGCGCCAGATTTTCTACCGCCTTTCCCTGGCGCCTCTCGACCACAATCCCCTTCACCTACACCCGCGCCATCTCCAGTCAAGATGGAAAGACCTCCGTCTCCCCTTCCTCAACATATGACATCCATCACTGCAGGAGATTATGTCACACAGGTGCCATACTCCGATTCGGTCCTCGCCAGCACACCACCGTGGCATCTACCCTCTCATCCCCCTTCACAGACATCCAACTCTCAGGTGTCGCGGTTCTCGACACCATCAACTCAACAAGCTCTTCTGGCTGCGTATCACCACATTTTGACTCATCCCGTCGCGCAACCGGGACCGGCCAATCCCGCAAAGCATAAGGTGGCAATGGCGTTACTTTCTCAAGTTCAGCACAATACTCGATGGGACGCCCCATCAACTTTGTATGCAAACATCACACCATGTTCACCTCGCGTCTCACCCATTGCGCCTTCTTACCCCATCGCTCATACCACATTGGAAGACATCCGTCTAGGGAAAGATACAGAAAAGGATCAAGAGAAACGTCCTTTACTGCCACCTGCACCTCCTCGACCCCTCTTTTCGCACGACAAAACGGTTTTTCTTACTTCCCAACAGTCCTCCAGACTTCCTGAACTTGCTCGCCAAGTTCTACCTGGCTCAGTTCTGGCGAGAACATCACGTCTCACTCACCCACCCGTTTTGCAACGTGGATCTCAAAAGCTCTACTATGGTCCGGGCATACCAGCGCCGTGGAATTCATCGTTATCAATATCAACACAAGGAGGGAAATCTGGGGATGACCCTGGGTCACTCAACGGTCAAGAAACGTCTTTTACTCTCCCGGACGCTCAGATGTTTGCGACGTGGGATTTCGAGGTCAAGCACTATCAAGAACCTTTGGGTGCGGGTCGAAGAAGTAGAGCTGTTACGGCGCCTGTGGTGTCCTTAGCCCTAGGCAAGCCTCCCAAAGCGGGCACCTGACTGTCACGCAGTTCCACTAGTATCGCCGCATGCAACGAAATCATGTCGAGCAAAATTTACTAAAAAAGACTTTCATGGAAAGAACTTGATGGATGGTTAGTGTTGTATCATCGAAATTAGAGAGCGATATGCACAAGATAACAGGGAGTGGGTGGTAGCCATCGGACGACACTATCCAGTGTCCACAATCGCTTTTTCGTCTCTCTGATGCTTCGAATGGCTGGACGACTTGTAAGCTGTCGCCTTATTTCACGATGGCTTGTGACCATGTATAACAGTCGAACACCCCATGGTATCGCCTAGTGCCCCTTGTAGTCTTGCGCAGGACATACTTAATTTGATGTTTATCTATGCTAGTGGGAAGGGTATCGCTCCCTTTTCACCTGCAATGAGTTTTACTGCTAGAATCTATCAACATTCATCAGTCATCAAACTTTTCAAGCATGGAATTTTATTTGTTCTCCAATATTTATACCAGACAGAATTGCTTTTTGATAGATACAGAAGGATCTAGGCATACAATGTGTGGACCAGGAGAAGAAAGAAGGAGGAACGAAGAAGGAAGCTCTGAGCCTTCATCACGTTTAAAAAACATGCTGGATAGGTATATGGATTAGGGTTCAGCGCGTAATACGAGTTGAGAGCCACATGTAGAAGTAAAGGTCCTGGGTGGCAGCGAAAGAAAGGGAATATAACTAGAAAGCATAATTGATGATGATGTCGCGTCAAAGCAAGCAAGTCGGGATGTCTTGAAAGCGATTGGATGAGGTATAAATCCGGTGTATGGAGTACATCTGCGGCAACAACAACGATACTATTACGCTGTGAGTAACATTGTTCTTCGAGGCGGTTTTAGGGGCACAGGAGCAGATCTGTGCTTGCGCTTCACCAGGATAAGGAGGGTGCTCAGAGGAGCTTTTCAGCGCCACGCAGATCAAGACGCACGCACCAGTTCCAGTTCTTGCTGCTTCGACTCCAAAGCAATGTTGAGACCATTGATGTCTTCTTTGTCCTGAGCGAGCTGTTTATTCAGTTGGACGATTGCGACCTCCCTAGCGGCGCTTTCTTTTTGCATCTGTTGGATTTGTATGCGCAATCGGGACACCTCCTGTTCCGACTCAGAGATGCGATCATCTTGGTGATGGACTGTCTCGTTCGTGGCACGGAGGTCCTCTGTCAACTTCTCATTCTCCCGGGTTACTGCATCACGTTGGGACTCGGCTTCTGACTTCTCCCGTTCGAGTTGCTGGATCTGACAGTGGAGCTGGCGTAGAGCTTGTCCACTGGCTTCATCCATGACACTCCTCTCCAGACTCTCCAGGCGGTTATGATCGACTTCTTCCTCCAGACGATGACACATATTTTCTAAATCTCCAGCTTTCTTCCTCCATGAGCGTATAACGCTCTTACGCTTGTCGTTCTCTTTTTCTGCAACTTCGAGGCGAAGAGTTAAAGCCTCGACTAGTTCATCACGAGCCCGGAGATCAATTTCATATTGGGCACACATCTCTTGTTGTAGTGCAAGCTGCGTGCGGAGCGACCAAATAATATCCTCCTCACGGGAAGCGGTGCGGGAATGCGCACCCTGTGGTGGGGTATTGGGCGTCGCATGTGAGTAATAGGCTGCGGCATTTGCGCAAAAAGGGTCTGGTGCTGGGCGTGATATAAGTTGACTTTGGGTATCGGAGTAATCTGAGTCGTTGTCGTGTCCTTCTCGTGTCTTGAGGGCGCTGCTGATTTTTGACCACATATTAGCAGTCGAGTCTTGAAGTTTGAAGTTCGTCAGTGGATAGACCTGGTTCAAGTAGAAACGCGCGGTCACGTGAAGAATGAACTCGACGCGTTGAGTCACGTGCACAGAGATATTCCACTCAGAGTCACTATCAGTTTATGTCGCATCACAACGCTACTCTACATCCATAGACACTACTACTAGTCTCTCACCGTTACACAGTCTTAAACCGTTACACGCCGATACCTAAAGAGCACAGTACTCTCATTGATTGCCAAAATGTTACAATTACACCAATAGCGTCTACTTAATCCTTTCAAAGCTTTGGGGCTTCAACAAACAAAGTGCCCTGTGGCAGCAATTCAACAAACAGGTTGAATT
Organism: Chalciporus sphaerocephalus; assembly: GCA_038094055.1. Taxonomy (NCBI): domain Eukaryota; kingdom Fungi; phylum Basidiomycota; class Agaricomycetes; order Boletales; family Boletaceae; genus Chalciporus; species Chalciporus sphaerocephalus. The sequence continues at coordinate 38,623 of JBBPTH010000057.1, read as the reverse complement.
TGAGACAGATCAGGAGCAACTTCCCTTCTCTATGTTGACCGCAAGCTCTGGGAGTGCCGCTGCGATAAGAGCAGTCTCATCTTGAGTGACTTTACCAAGGCCCTTAATGCTCTCAACACCGTTGGGCCCAAGTTCAACAGGTGCGGAGAAGTAGTCAAGATCGTCCTTTCCGAGTTCTTTTTTCAGGGAGTTCCCACCAACTGGGTCTGCAGCAAGGTTAATATAGGCCGGTGCAACTATACCCTTCTCGCCCTGGATGGCACGGAGGACCTTCCCTAAGAATTCGGCACCGGCGTAGGCCATTGAAAGAGTAGCTGAACCAGTACCATCTTTAGCTTTAACGACCTCATCGCCTCCGAACTGGATACGATTGATCAAGGCATCAATCTCAGACTTGTTCAGACTGGAAGGCAATGCGTGTGAAGATTGCGAGAGAAGAGGAACGATATGTCGACATCTTCCCAGTAAGTTAGAGGGTAATCTGAGGGAAGTCTGACACAGACAGTAACGCCACTGTGTCCTCCTACGACGGGAACAGTCACAGTAGTGGACAAGGAGAGGTCCCCCAGTTTCTCCGATACAAAAGTCGAAGCACGGACAACATCAAGTGTGGTGACACCGAAGATCCTCTTGGGATCGAAAACACCATGTTTCTTGAAAACTTCGACAACGACTGGGACCGTAGAGTTCACGGGGTTGGAGATGACGAGTACGTGTGCTTTGGGTGCAGTCGTTGCAATGCCTGTAGCGAGATCGCGTATAATTCCAGCGTTAACCTTGAAGAGGTCATCGCTGTACGGTGTTACCGATTCAATCGCAGAGACGGAGGTCCTCACACAAGCTACTCACCGGCTCATCTAGAGAAGGATATTAGCGTGCCGCCCATCCAGGAGGAAATAGTCAACTTATTCCTGGTTTTCTCGGCATACCAGCAGGTATAACGACAATATCCGCACCAGTAAGGGCCTTCCCCAAGCCGCCATCCGCGGGAAGGTACCCCTCAACCTTCGCAGGGGTCGCGATGTGAGACAGATCGACAGCAACCCCTGGGGCATTCACGATATCATAGAGACTGAGCTGTACGTCATATATATTAGTGAAGACCTGAAAAATCCTGCACAAATTGATAAACCTCGGTTATAGCAGGGTTCGACTTGAGCAGAAGTGACAAGGGTTGACCAATACCACCTGATGAGCGGTGAATGCAGTTAGTCTCAGATCGTTCGATCAAAGCAACAGGCATCATGATAGTGAGTTACCTGCAGCACCCAGTACGACAACTTTCATGTTGGATGGGATGTGTAACACGACGACTAGACAGAGAAGGGATGTGAGCTGGCACTAGGTGGGGATGGATATTCATGATCTTTATCTCCCCAGACACGTGATATGTTTAGCACATCACATCACATGATAGTAAAGGACTGGTCACAAGTTCGCCTCTGACTGGTCCTGAATGAAACTGATCTTGGCAAAGAAAAGCGTCTGACCGATAATTGCATAATAACACACCCCCAAAAAGAACTTTCTGGGCGCCCCGTCCAATCATATCTGTCGAGTCAATCACACAGACGTGGAAAATGATGGTGACAGGCCACATTAATCGCAGAGTTGACATTTCTTTCTGTACAATCTCCAAACCATCTGGTGTGGCTGCACTCTCGCCTCCCTGCACATCACAGCTCGTCATTCGCAAACCCAACTTTCTCTCTACCCCAAGCTAAATTTTCCCGCGCACGCTCGACCGCATCGTCTTGATGCTGTTTGGCAAATTCTTTCGCGTGTTCGGCCTTATTTGATCCCCAACTCCATGCATGGGCCTTCTTTCCCTCCGCGTGCCCGCAGAGACTATCCGAAGCTTGTGTACTAGCACGCGAGTGCCCGCTCAATACCTATGGAAGCCCGAATCATTCAATCGGAGCAAACGACCGATTTCAAAGCACACCTACATCAAAAACCCGAGCAAGCTTTTCCTCAACTGCTCCTACCGAGTTATTGACAACTTCCTTCAGCTTCGCAAACATCACTTCGAGTCTCGACGATGTTTGCACCCAGCGAATGCGGGTTTCCTGCAATAAGCCAGGCCTATCAGTGGGAAGTGCACTCTCACTTACACCTCTCTCGCGCAAATAGGCACGTAATCGGGCATCCGGCCATACCAGGTAGGATGCGGTCTTTTCCAACGAATCTGTGTACCTGCCAAATACAAGAAAACTTTAACGAACTTCGAGTATGTCGGGCATATCCTAGCACTCACTTTCTGTTTATCAGATCAACCAACTCATCACGGCTATATGAGGCAGTACTGCGTTCCAGATACCCATGTTCCGAAAGCCATTGACGTATGGCCGAGTCACTCCATGCTCCCCATACGCTGTCTGCCGCAGACGGATAGTGCTCCTCGAGCATTTTAATCAAGTCGCCACGTTTCTTCTGAGCATCACTCTTCAAGAGACCGTGTTGAATGAGCCAGGATCTCAACTCCGACTCGGACCAGGTGTGCCAGACCTTCTCGGAGTAATCGAAATAATATTTTTTCATGTCTTCAAGAAGGCCTGATCGAGAAACTGTTTGGGATGGTTCGAGAAGATTGTGTGCGACGAGCCATTCGCGCTACAGCATATCAGAATGCGAATCACCCAGAAAATGGCTCACACTCACGATGTAGGAGTCGCTCCAACTCTCCCATACGGCACTGTTGGCCTGGTGATAGTAATCCTTGACAAGGGCTATCAGCTCTTCTCTATTTTTAGCTTTCTTTGCCTCGAGGGCGCCATGTTCCTCAAGCCAACTCCTGAGCTTCATATCGTCCCATGTAGAATAAACGTAATCCTTGGTGTTGTCAAAGGCGCGGGCGACCTCCTGAGTTGCCTGGGCTACGGCATCGGTGACACTTTGTGATGCAGAGTGTATGGTATTTGTGGCTTCTGTGTAGATCGACGAGGCCGAAGCGGAGGCAATGGAAGAATAAAAGGCAGCTGCATCGGAGTACGAGCGATGCTTTTCTCTGGCAAGCAGGACGAGCTGCTCGCGGGGACCGGGGGGAGCGACGACACCCTGCTCGAGGAGGAAAGCTCTCAATCGACTCTCGTCCCATTTATCGAAGGAATCATCCTTGATATCCTTGAAGACATGCTGAGCTTTGTTGAACTGATCTAGAGTCCATTGGCGACCAGCCTCTGCATACGTATTGAGAGGGGGAGAAGATACGTGCCAATTGGCTTGAACAAGGTCATGAAGATGTGGCTGGTTGAAATCGGAGGGGACTTTGATGCCATGGTCGTTGAGCCAGGCGCGAAGTTGGTCAGGGGACCACTTGGCGTACTCAGGTTCAGATGTGAACCAAGTCGACGCGTGGACAGAACTAAGGAAAAAGAGAAAGACAGCGGATGCGCGGAACAACATGGTCAATCAAAGAGCGTCGTCGGTGGACGAGTCCAGCTCTTTATATCAAAGGGGTTCGAGGAGGTAGAGTGACGTCACTGTTCGTCATGGAACACGTCTTCCTAATATGGTAGTATCCGCATCGGTCACAAGTCACGAATGAGTCACAGGCTGTCCTCACCGTCAGCAGCGACGATGGCGTCCTCGATGGCGTCCTCTGCCACCAACCACGACAGGTCCACCCCATCTCCCCAGAAGCTCACCGTCTTTAACAAGTTCATCCTCTACGAGAACAAACTCCGCTTCTACATTGTTGCATCCAATGCTTCCGACTCTCGCCATCGTATCATCAAGATTGACCGCACCTCCCAGAGCGACCTCATCGTCGTCGAAGATGAGACAGACTACAGTGGTAAACAGATGAGCGCCATGTTGAAGATGCTTGACGACGGAAACAAAGCATCAGGTGGCATAGGCAGGGCTAGGATAATCTTCGGTGTCGTAGGTGAGCAAAGTCTCTTCTCTCGTTCTTGTCGCATCCGATCGTACTCGTAGGCTTCGTCAAGTTCACTGCGGGCTGGTATATGATCGTAATATCTAAACGCTCTGTTGTCGCCCTTTTGGGTGGCCACTATTTGTATCACTGCGAGAGTACCGACATGATGCCCGTCTGTTTCAATCACAGAATAGAGAAGCCTGCAGAAGAGCAACGTCTCCTCAACATATTTAAACAGGTCGATATGTCCAAGAATTTCTACTTTAGTCATTCGTATGACATCACTTCGACGCTACAGAACAATCTCACAAAGCCAGATCGTTTCTGCAACACTTCGTGGCCCTTCGGTGATCGCTATGTCTGGAATTTTCATATGATATCGCATCCGTTCACCGGTGTCCATGCTGGGGGAGCGCAAACTTGGCTCATCCCCCTCATTCATGGCCACGTCGATCAAGCCAAGCTCAACGTTCTCGGTCGTGTCATATTTGTTACTTTGATTGCCCGCCGTTCCCGTCATTATGCAGGGGCCAGATATCTGACCAGAGGAGTTAATGAAGATGTGACTTTTCTTGTAAATCCTGGGTTACACCTTTTCTCATCGACTTCTCAAGGGAAATGTTGCGAATGAAGTCGAAACAGAGCAAATTGTCTCAGAGGCGCTGACAACTCCTTTTTACTTCCCATGCAAAGACAGCCATTCACGTTGGCCGAGCCCGCAATATACCAGCTATGTGCAAGTACGTCGTTTTTCTGCAAAGGACTCTCACCGGTGGCAACGTCATTGTAGTACCGAGGGAGTATCCCAATATACTGGACACAAGATACCACTGCCATGAACCCTCGTCCTCCAATCGAGATCAACGTGATAGATCCCTTCTACACCGCTGCTTCGCATCATTTCAATGATCTCTTTGCTCGTTATGGAACACCTATCTTTATCCTCAACCTCATCAAGAGACGAGAGCCCGTTCCGAGAGAATCCAAATTGCTGGATGAGTATACCCAGTGTGTAAGCTATCTGAATCAATTTCTTCCAGAGGATAAGAAGATGGTCTATCGCGCCTGGGACATGTCGAGAGCATACAAAGAAAAGACACAAGATGTGATTAGTTACCTGGAAGACATGGCCGAGGAGTCCATCCAAATGACTGGTTTTTTCCACACCGGACCAGAGCCGTACTCCCATTGTTTTCAGAATAGGGAGAAAGATATCGAACTGTGCCGCGATGGTATCCTGCTTCAAAACGGTATATGTCGCTTTAACTGTGTCGATTGCTTGGACCGCACAAATGCCGCTCAGTTTGTATTTGGGAAACGAGCGTTCGGCCATCAATTGTATGCGCTCGGAGTAGTAGGCAGTCCGGATCTTGCATTCGACTCTGATGCAGTCAACATGTTGACCGAAATGTACCATGATCATGGCGATACTATTGCACTTCAGTATACTGGGAGTGCACTCGTCAATCGAGTCGAGACTTATCGGCGAATGCCACATTGGAATAGTCACTCCCGTGATATTATCGAGAACATCCGTCGTTTCTATACTAATTCCTTGCTGGATGCCGACAAGCAGACAGCAATCAATTTATTCCTTGGTGTTCATGAACATCATAGGCATGAATTTCATCCACAAGGCAGTTATCAGCATTGGTTTGATCCTCAGAACTTGGCGATAAGATATACTCAGGAAGAGTGCTTACATACATTGCATGATTCTGTCACCCAAAGGGGTGATTATTGGTCTGAATACTATAGGCCTCTTTTGTTCACCTCCTTGGGTAAGCATTTTGCTTACTGTATGAATACACTCAAGGCACCAGGGTATGTTTTTGCTGCATACTCATACCTCAGATATTTTTAATGGAATACAATAGGAAGCCTGTAAATGGTAATTCCTATAGTCCTTTCTTGCCCAGTAGTCTGCAGGCAACTTTCCAACCAAGATTAATAGCTGGTGTTAGACGTTGGATTGGGACTCCAACTTTACCACAGGGTGATGTTATGAGGAGAACTACTCATTCAGCACATAATGAGACAAGATTTCAGCAATATGGCAAAGTTAATATTCAGTCTCAACTGACTGGAGCCCTGGCAAGTCAACTTCTTGACCCTAAAGTACCACAGGAAGAACTGCTGGAGTATTGTCGGCAAGTGATTTTATTACATTTATCTCAAATTGTCTAATTCTTCAGTACTTTAGATACATTGATCAGAATCAACTTATGCATGATGCTATGCATGATGAGACAGAACCCTCAGACCAGTTGCTTTACCTGAAGTTCATTGAAAAGAACACAGGAAAAGGAGAGATATTGTTAGGCAGTGGTGCTTTGGAGCTATATGACAGATATATGCATTGTACTTCTGATCATCATTCTTCAGCTTTTGCAGATTCATTTGGCTACAAGAAATGGCTTATTGAGGCAGTAGTCTTATAACTGTTCTATAATAGCTCTTTTGATGAAGGGGATAGAAGTTGCAAATGGCTTTTATACATATACTATTGGTTGAATATGTTGGAGTGAGTTGGCAACTGAGAGGCGAGTGATAAGTACATATATGTCAGATAGAGAAAAGACATACATATGTATGTAACTGATTTCTGTTATGAGCTCCCTAGAGTACAATACAGTTTATAGTTGAATTTAAGTGAATCAACTCTTTATTATCAGAGCTTCCTGAGAACCTTTGTTTGATAAGTATAGACTAAAGTATAAGAAATATATATATGTATATTTCTGAAGAATATTAATAACCTGCCAATTCAATGTTTAGTAAAGAAGCTCAATTTCTATAAAAATACTCTATATGCTCAACGTATGATTGGTCTACTCTAGTGTAATCAGCACATCAAAATAAACTTCATCATCATCTTTGCAGTATTGCTTAGTAATTAGATTTTCTGCTATAATCTTGTTCTAAATATCATAGATTTTTTTTAGTAGGCATAAAGAAATTCCCTTGTTAGAATCATTATGATAAGGTCATCCTATGGTATGTAAAGTTGAAGGCTTCTTCAGCAATCAACTCACTAAAACTCTACTGCTGATATATAGAATGGACCTAATATTACAATTTCCTCTTTTCACTCTCTCTTCTTCTATAATTACCATATACTAAACCCAAGTCATGGGTTTGAGTCCCACCTTGGTCACTTGATTCTCTTTTCTTTAGTCAGTAATACTCTTTGTGATTCTATTGCCTTCTTTTGTTGACTCACTCCCTTCAACCTTGGTTTATTCATGGATAAACAATAGCTTACTCACTCAATATTTTATTGTATTTCATGAGCTTCTTTCCTTACTCATTGATTACTCATCAATATTCCCTTATATTGTTACAAATGGTACATTTCTTACCTTTCTTTTCCTACACTTTTACTTACTTCACTACGTTTCAGTTTCATTTTGGACTTAGTCGAATTTCTTGTACAATAGTCACATGACATGATCACGTGACCTGATCACGTGACTACATCACGTGACACGGACTACTCTTTCCGCTTAGTCATATATGCTTAGTCTTGCTTACTCATTCTTGCTTACCTTTTCTTACTAAGACTGCTGCGCCGCAGTCAGCATTACTCATCATTACTCATCCTTTCTATTGTTCTTACTCAGCTACTGCGCATTGCTGTGCGCTCTACTTTTGCTATTGGCTAGTAGATAAGGTTCATACCAAATAGGTACAAACACACCAATAGTATATAAACCAGGAGTCTGAAGGGCGTCCCCCTCAGTCTTGTTCTCCTGGAGTTCTCCTCATAAGCTCTCCTGCAGCCTGACTACCGAATTGTTCTAGCAAAGCACTCTAAGCTACAGGTGAGTAAGTGAGTGTTTCATTAGAACAAGACTATACTAACCTTCCCTTTGCAGATTAGCTACCTGCAAAGCCAAGTCAACTTGAACTAGTCTTGAAACGAGTAAACCGTACTCAATCGATAACAAGTAAGAACCTTCCCATAGAAAGGGTTAAGGGCGATAACTAATAGGAATAACTAGTGTCTTACATTCCACCCATCGATTATTTCCCAGAGTTCCTCACTGAGGAAGAATGCGTCGCACGTCTTCTAGTTCCAATCGTCCCACCTCCTCGCCCCTATAGTCCTACCTTAAGCGAGATCGAAGATCTTCTCTATCCGTCTCGCTCTCCCAGTCCCGTCCAGGTCTCTATCGGACCAAACAGACTCATCTTACCGGCACTCCCCGATATTGACCCAAACAACCACCCTATCCTTCTCCAACCCGACTCTCCACTCTCCCGCTCTCCTAGTCCCGCCGTCAGCGACGTCGAACCTTATGACAGGTTCAACCCACAGAACCTCCAAGGATTTTTAAATACTCGCGTAAGCTTCTCGCTACCAGACAAGAGACCCAAGCTTACCAATCCTCGCCAGAACCCGCTCAACCCTGAAGCCAAGCAGTATCTCCCAGAGTACAGAGAACGTACTCTAAATTCCGAACCAGTTCCACCTCTCGCCGAACCCGTCAACTGGGCTCCCCTAGGCCCCCGATTTCAATGGGCGAATCTCCGACCGATTCGTCCCTTTTCAGTCGAATCAAAGGTTAACTTCATAAGGTACTATTTCCAACACGTCGCGCCCCACACTCCACCAGCTGACCGTTGGCGTCTATCTCGATATCTTCTCAGATCAACACCAGCAGAGATTATTGGCCAAGGACCTATCCCTGAGGCTAGCGGATCGGGAAATCATCTTCCACCAGAACGGAGTGAGATTAGAAAGGCTAGAAAGAAAAGAGGCGTACATAGAAAGGATAATACCTATAAAAGTAATATTCCTCGCTCTCGCCTCCCTAGGATACCAACTAGGATTAGGCTATTGGTCCCTCTCATTCCTCCTCACCGCAGCCTTCCTTACCTTAGGCCAACAAGTGTTCTTAGGCGACCTTAACGGTTCAGCAGAAATAACATATACCTTGTACAAAATACATCCAGTTATCCCTCCTTAGGACTTGAACCAAGAGTCAGAGTCAGAAGAAGAAGAGGAAGAAGAAGAAGTTATACCAGTTAGAGTTAGGCCTCCAACTCCTACTTACCCCAGAGAAATAAGGCCTCCCACTCCTCCTAATCAAAGTCAAATTTCCCCTCCTCATTCACAAAGAGAAGACTCAGAATCGTCAGAACCCTCGATTTTCCCTTCTGCACGTAATTTTCCTCGGATAAACCAATTTTCCATTTACGGCATCTCAGTCGCCGATCGCTCTGCACCGCCTCCTTACCAAAGAAGGAATCCTATCGCCGAAACTCCAGACTCGCAATCAGAAAACTAGTCAAACATGTCTCACGGAACTGATGTCAGCGATCTTATTGACGCGCTTAACGCGCTAACTTTGGAACAATCAATGGCAAATAACGAAAAGAAGAAAGACGTAACCAAGAAAATAGCCGATCCAGGTTATTGGGATGGAAGCCGCCCATCTTTCCGCCTATGGTGGCTAAGAATAAAGTTATGGGCAAATCAACAACATTGGGAAACAAACCAGCTCCGCACCGTGGCAATCCTCTCACGGATGAATGGAAAAGCTTCTAGATTCACACTCCTAACATTGGAAGCATGTGAAAGAAACGAGAATATTCCCACGGGAACACCCCCAATCATCCCAGGAGACAGAGCATGGTTAACGTTAACAGAGCTAGAAACCAAAGTTAAAGAATTCTTCCAAATAGATGTGCTTGCACACGAAAGTTTGAAGAAATTGGAATCTCTCAAACAAGGGTCCATGGACATTCATTCATTCTCGCAACTCTTCAGCATTCTCTTCCGAGAATCGGGAATCTCCGAAGAACATGGTTTAACCATTCTAAAGAAAGCAGTCGATTTCCGCATCTATCAACAACAGATTCTAAATATGACAGAAGCTAAAACTGTACAAGAGCTTCTGAGCAACTATGTGGATATCGGCAGAACTTATGAACGGATGAAGCTAGAATGCTCAACCAGAAACCCGTTCCGTTCTACTTTCGGAAACTCATCATACCCGAGCAGTTCACGCTCACCGCCTCAGCCAAAGTTTACCGAATACGGCTTACAACCAGGTCGAGGCGCACCCATGGACATTGGTGCTGCAAATAGACCTTCCTTAAAAGGCAAATGCTTCAATTGTCTTGGTCCACACCTCGCACGCGATTGCAAGAAACCCTCCACACGTTGCCGAAGTTGTGGTTGGTCACGAGGTGAACACAAGAACAATTGCAGAAACTACAAGGGCAAGAGCACACGCCAAGCTCGAACCTTGAACACAGACCCTGAAGAATCTCACGAACCAGAAATAGAATTCGATGAGATGAAGGCCTCCTTCTTGGAGATAGAACCAGAAGGAAAGGGAAAAGCCAAAGCGGTCTAGACGAACTGGGTGTCCAGATCGCTAAACCCAACAAGAATCAATCCAATAATAGTCTAACGGGGTCTCATTCAAGTGAGCTCGGCCGGGACTTGAAACCGGTGCTTAATTCCGTTAACACAATAGACAACCAAATCCCAGACCAGATTCGTATTCGTGGAAACAATTCCAGAGATATCACATTGTCCATCAGCATAGCACCTATTAATAGCAAACGGTTCATATCCGCAGAAGCCCTGCTGGACTCAGGTGCTAACACAATATTCATAGACCAATCTTGGGCCGAAAGGCACAAGTTACCCTTGTTGCCTCTTCGTCACCGCCTACCAGTGTACAATGTCGACGGATCTAGGAACTCCGCCGGAGACATCACACACTACGCGGAGATAATTATAGATTACCAAGGACATCGCGAGAAGACAACAGCCGAAATAACCAATCTCGGAAAGAATCAGGTTATTCTAGGATACATATGGCTAAAGAACCATAATCCAGAAATAGATTGGTCACAAGGCAAAGTTCTCATGACACGCTGCCCAAGCACTTGTCAAAACCTTAGGGCAAAGCCTTCCTTCTCACGGTACATAGAAGAACAAGAACGTGTCGCATTCGATCACGTATACGCTCTCAAACGGGAAAATCCTGAAAAGGATAAACCAGCTGAGAAATCTCCGGAAGAACTTGTTCCCCGTGCCTATCACAAGTTCATCCACCTGTTCAAGAAGAAAGAATCCGAGCGTATGCCCACATGTAAACCATGGGATCACGCAATAGATCTCAAGGACACCTTCGTGCCGAAGAAAGGCCGACTAATCCCCTTATCCCCACAAGAACAAGAAGAAGTCAGTGCCTTTATCGATGATCAACTCCAAAAGGGTTACATTCATCGTTCTACATCCCCACAGACTTCTCCTGTGTTCTTTGTACCAAAGAAAGATGGAAAGAAGCGTATGGTACAGGATTACAGATACCTCAATGAACACATGGTGAAAAACAATTACCCGCTACCTCTGATATCCCAATTGGTCGATAAACTAAAAGGAACTAAACTATTCACCAAGATGGATCTCAGATGGGGTTACAATAATATCCGTATCAAAGAAGGCGATGAATGGAAAGCCGCTTTCATTTGCCACCGAGGTTCTTTCGAACCATTGGTCATGTATTTTGGACTCTGTAATTCCCCCGCTACCTTCCAGACCATGATGAACGAAATATTCGCAGATATGAAAGACACCGTAGTTGTCTACATTGACGACATCATGATCTTTACCAAGACAGATGACGTAAAGGAGCATGAGAAAGTAGTTCTCAAAGTTCTCGCACGCCTAGAAGAGAACGACTTATTCATCAAACCAGAGAAATGCCATTTCCATACCAAAGAAGTTGAATTTCTTGGAATGACAATAACTCCCGAAGGCATCAAAATGGATGATGACAAAGTCAAGGCTATTACCGAATGGCCAACTCCCACTACAGTCCGCGGAGTTAGAAGTTTCTTAGGACTAGCCAACTTCTACCGCCGCTTTATCCAAGATTATGCGCAGGTCGCACGACCGTTGAATGACCTTACCAAGAAAGATACCCCTTTCTCATGGAAAGAGTCACAACAGGAAGCGTTTGACACGCTAAAAAGGAAATTCACCACTGCTCCTATTCTCGCTTTCCCAGACAATGATAAGAAGTTCCGCCTAGAAACCGATGCATCTAATTTTGCAACTGGAGCTGTTCTATCTATAGAACAAGATGGCAAATGGCATCCAGTCGCATTCTCTTCCCACTCCATGTCACCAGAAGAACGTAACTATCCAATCGCAGACAAGGAGATGCTAAGTGTTATCCGAAGTCTAGAACAATGGAGACACTATCTAGAAGGTGCAAAACAGGAATTTGAAATTTGGAACGACCACGCAAACCTTCAATGGTTTATGCAACGGCAAGATCTAAACAGACGTCAAGCCAGATGGTCTCAGTACCTCTCTCGTTTCAATTTCAAATGGATCCACAAGGCCGGATCTCAAATGGGAAAAGCCGATGCTCTCTCTAGAAGAGAAGATCACGCGAAAGGAATAGAAGATGACAACAAGCAAGTCTTAGTCATCCCTCCAGAACAAATAGCCGCCACATCAGTGCACATAGCCACAGATAGTGACGATATTCTGGAAAAGATAAAGAAAGCAACATGAAAAGTTCTAGAATCAGAAGCCATCAAACTTTGCAAGGAACATGGCATCTGCACAGAAAAAGATGAACTTCTCTACGACAAGAAAAACCGGATCTTCGTGCCGAATGATCAGGATCTTCGCATGGAAATCATACGACTACATCATGACACTCCTGTTGCCGGACATCCAGGAATAGATCGCACCCTAGAATTGCTACAGCGTAGCTATACTTGGCCTGGAATGCCCACGCTAGTCAAAGACTACGTCTCACGCTGCGATAGATGCGCACACTTCAAAGGCATCAACACTGCACCCGCTGGAAAATTGTTACCATTGGAAATTCCAGATCTTCCATGGGAACACGTCAGTGCAGACTTCATGACAGATTTCCCAGAATCAAATGGATTCGATTCCATTCTAGTTGTCGTTGATCGATTCTCCAAAGAAGTCGAATTCATTCCCTGCACCAAATCTGTCAATGCCTTACAAACAGCTAGACTGTATCTCACACACGTATGGAAGCATCATGGACTTCCTAAAACAATAGTATCGGACCGAGGACCGCAATTCGCATCCCAAGTGATGAAAGACTTATGTAAACGTCTCGGCATCACGCCTAAACTCTCTACCGCGCGGCATCCACAAACAGATGGACAAACGGAACGCATGAATAGAGATCTACAACAGTATCTCCGACTATTCACCGCAGAAAAGCAACACGAATGGTCAGAATGGTTGCCAATTGCGCAATTCTCATATAACTCGAAAAAGCAAACTTCTACACAGAAAACTCCCTTTTCTGTCACACGCACATATGAACCAAAAATAGGAATAGAAAATCACACGGCTAAAGCACCCGCCGCCGCCAAACTCACAGATGAAATAGAACAAACCCTCAAAGAAACAAAAGAAAATCTAGAAAAAGCACAAAAACACATGAAAAAGCAGGCAGATAAACATAGAACAGAAGCTCCACAATACAAAATAGGAGATAAGGTTTGGCTTAGCACGGATGGTCTAAAACTCCCACGACCTTCAAAGAAGCTCACGGAGAAATGGTTAGGACCTTACGAAATTATTAGCTTCAAAGGAAGCAACGCTATTGAACTCCGACTCCCACGCACCATGAAAGTGCACAACGTGTTCAATATAGCTAAAGTTAAACCATACAAGGAACGTCTACCCGGGCAAAAGGCTGACAAACCAGGTCCAGTACTCGTCACAGAAGACAGAGATGATGAATACGAAGTTGACTACATTGTCGACTCTAGACTACGAGGAAAAAGGCTAGAATTCTTAGTTCATTGGAAAGGATACGACGACACGGATAGAACGTGGGAACCCCGATCAAATCTTACTAATGCGCCGGACGCAATAAAGGAATTCTATAAAAAGAATCCATCGGTTCCCCGTCTACTCCGCATGACTCAGGTTGATTTCCAAAAGCTGTTCAAACCTTACGAAAACTTCACAGCATTGACTGCGGAAGACAGCTTATATAATCATCATGAAGCAATATAAAAGAACCCGCTTCAGCCTGATCAAACCCCAATTCACTTCCTTCCTACAAACTAGTCGAGCACCGCTCCTAGCGAACCCTCTAGCATCTTTACTACCTCGTCAAACCTCCAATATTCCTATGTCTTCCTGGACGAATGCATACACTCAGTTCCACGCCAGAGCCATTATTGACGAGTATCTCAACCACGACCCCAACGCCCCCCACATCGACACCCCCGCCCGCTCCACCCCCCTAGCACCTGTACCATGGTCATGGATAGACTTTGGTCTACTGATCACGTATATGGTCTCGATATTCACGCTCTGTGTCGTTCTGATCGAGAACGGCACATTGTTCGTCACCGGGATGCTTATCCTGCTGACTATTTTCTCCTTGCTCTTCGCATTCGGGACTGGGCTATACGTGCTTGGCTCAGTCCGGGACGGCAAGGGGATAACATTAGAAATAATGCACGACAACACTAATGGTCGCAGCATGTTCAAAGGTTTCAGCATCACGATGCCAGACAAATACTTCATCGAACAAGAAGGCTACAGCTATGAAGTATACTCCCGCGACTTCCGAGCCCGCGAAAAAGAACAGCATGATGCCCTCATGGAACGAACCAAACCAGTTCGCCAGCAGATAGAGGCACAAGCTGAAAATATCAATGATTGGGCCGGAGCTACCGGATGGGAGGATACTGAAGAAAATGCGGACAATGAAAACGGTAATGACGACGCTACTCTTCATGACGACAATGATCTGACCAACAGCAGCTTTGTAGCTGTATACAACCTTCACATCTGATGAAGAAAGGTCGTGATTGCCTGGAATGCAATCCATAGAGAGGGAGTAGTGTTACAAATGGTACATTTCTTACCTTTCTTTTCCTACACTTTTACTTACTTCACTACGTTTCAGTTTCATTTTGGACTTAGTCGAATTTCTTGTACAATAGTCACATGACATGATCACGTGACCTGATCACGTGACTACATCACGTGACACGGACTACTCTTTCCGCTTAGTCATATATGCTTAGTCTTGCTTACTCATTCTTGCTTACCTTTTCTTACTAAGACTGCTGCGCCGCAGTCAGCATTACTCATCATTACTCATCCTTTCTATTGTTCTTACTCAGCTACTGCGCATTGCTGTGCGCTCTACTTTTGCTATTGGCTAGTAGATAAGGTTCATACCAAATAGTTACAAACACACCAATAGTATATAAGCCAGGAGTCTGAAGGGCGTCCCCCTCAGTCTTGTTCTCCTGGAGTTCTCCTCATAAGCTCTCCTGCAGCCTGACTACCGAATTGTTCTAGCAAAGCACTCTAAGCTACAGGTGAGTAAGTGAGTGTTTCATATATTCTCTGACTTTCCATACTCATAGTATACAAATCCTTAGTACCTTGTCCTATAACCTTAAGCTAGATCTATATAATCTAGTCCTTATCCTTTGTCCTTGTAAACTCTCCCTTGTCTGAGAGTCTCTGTCTACTCCTGAAAAGATACTTGGCTTTGTAGAGATTGCAAGCTTTATACTCTGACCTATCTGGTGCAAGTATAACACCTAATACTGTTTTCTAGTGAGGATGAGGTTAAGTCATGGGATCACTTGGCTATACAAGATATATGTCATGACTTTTCCTCTATTCAAGATAGTTTATGAGACTATCTAGTATTATGGGGTTATAATTCCATGCCCTTTCTCTAATGCTAAGACTATCTAGTATTATGGGGTTATAATTCCATGCCCTTTCTCTAATGCTAAGAATTATTGCCTATTTGTTACTATAGATCTTTAGATATTTAGTGATAGTTCTATTATTTTAGTAATATTATATCTCTATTCATGTGCTATACTTACTTTGATTTCATACCTACAGAGTGGTCTAGCCATTACCAAGACTTCTAACTAGGCTAGATTGACTCTACACCTTCACTTTGCCTATATCCTCTACTTATACTACTTATTTAGCTTTATTTCTTTGTCTTACACAAGCAAGGCAATACCTTGACATTTGTTTCAGAGTTTGACAGCTGACACATGTTTTACTATGATAGCTAATCCTTGTTTCATATTCTGACAGCTGTCACTTGTTTCATACATTGATATCTAATATATGTTTTATACTTTGACAGCTTGACAACTATAACTTGTTATTTGATAGTATATTTGCTAGTCTTTGTTTAGAGTACTCAAATACCTAGAGTCTACTTTCTGAGAACCTTGGTTACTCACAGTAGACTCTAGTCTATACTTTTGTAAAGCTCAGTATCACTTTCTGAAACACTCAACAACTCACTTAGAGCGCTGAAGTGCTTGAGTTAGAACAATATAGTAGTCAGGCAAGTGGAGAGCTGTTGAGGAGAACTCCAGGAGAACAAGACTGAGGGGGATGCCCTTCAGACTCCTGGTTTATATACTATTGGTGTATTTGTACCTATTTGATATGAACCTTAACTACTAGCCAATAGCAAAAATACAGCATACAGCAATGCACAGCAAGGCATAGCCTTGTGCAGTAAACTAAGTAAGAACAATAGAAGTGGTGAGTAATGATTGACTGCAGCGCAGCAATCTTAGTAAGAAAGGTAATCAAGAATGAGTAATCAAGAGTAAGCATATATGAGTAAGTGAAGAGATAGTCCGTGTCACGTGACAAGTGTCAGATGGTCAGGTCATGTGATTGAGTCATGTGACTATTGTACAAGATATTCATCTAAGTCCAAAAGTAAAGCTAAGTCAAGTGAAAGCGTAGACAGGTAAGTAAAAGTGTAGGATAAGAAAGGTAAGAAATGTACCATTTGTAACACTACCCCCTCTCTATGGATTGCATTCCAGGCAATCATGACCTTTCTTTGTTAGGCCTCGAAGTTGTATACCGCTACGAAGCTGTTGGCAGTAGTGAGATTGTTGTCACTGTGAACAGTAGCGTCATCGTTACCGTTTTCAGCATCCACAGTGTCTTCACCTTCTTCCCAAGTTAGGAATCCAGCCCAGGTGTTGATATTCTCAGCCTCTGCTTCATTCTTCTGGCGAACGGGTAAGGTTCGTTCCATGAGAGCATCATGCTGTTCTTTTTCCCTGGCTCTGAAGTCACAGGAATAGACTTCATAGCTGTATCCTTCTTGCTTGATGAAGTATTTATCGGGCATGGTGATACTGAAGCCTTTGAAGGTGTTATGACCATTAGTGTTGTTGCGCATTATTTCTAACGTTATCCCCTTGTCATCCCGGATGGAGCCATGTGCGTACAACCAAGTCATGAGCCCAAAGAAGAAGGAGATTATATTCCCTAGGGTAAAGGTGCCTAAAATGAATAATGTGCTGTTCTCGAGAAAAACTACACAGAGCATGAAGATCGACACCATATATGTGATCAGGAGACCGAAGTCTATCTATGACCATGGGACGGGGGCTAAGTGGGTGGTGTGGGCTGGTGTGTCGATATGAGCAGCATTGGGGTTATGGATGAGGTACTTGTCGATTATGGCATTGGCGTGGAATTGGGTGAAGGAGTTGATGAAGGTGGACATTTGGGGTGGTGGAGGGGTGTGAGAGGTGGTTGACTAGTTGTGAGGGAGAGGCGAATTGCTGTCGGGTCTGGTCGAAGCAGGGTGTTTTTATATTGCTTCATGATAATTACATAAGCTGTCTTCCACAGCAGTTGCTGTGAAGTTTTCATATGGTTTAAACAGCTTTTTGAAGTCAGTCTGAGTCATGTGGAGCAGACAGGGAGCCGATGGATTCTTTTTATAGAATTCTTTTATTGCATCCGGCGCATGAGTAAGATTTGATCAGGGTTCCCACATTCTATCCGTGTTATCGTATCCTTTCCAGTATACGAGAAATTCTAGGCGTTTTCCCTTTAGTCTGGAGTCGACTATGTAGTCAACTTCATATTTGTCCTCTCTGTCCTCTGTTACGATCATGGGTCCTGGCTTGTCAGCGTGTTGGCCTGGGAAGTGTTTCTTGTATGGCTTAATTTTGGCTATATTGAACACGTTGTGCACTTTCATGGTGCGTGGAAGTCTGAGTTCAATAGCGTTGCTTCCTTTGAAGCTAATAATTTTGTATGGGCCTAGCTACTTTTCCATGAGCTTCTTCGAAGGTCGTGGGAGTTTTAGGCTGTCTATGCTAAGCCAAACTTTATCTCCTAGTTTGTACTGTGGAGTGTCTGTTCTGTGTTTATCTGCTTGCTTTTTCATGTGTTTTTGTACCTTTTCTAGATTTGCTTTTGTTTCTTTTAGAGTTTGTTCAATTTCATCAGCGAATAGGGCGGCAGCGGGTGCTTTTGCCATGTGATTTTCTATTTCTATTTTTGGTTCGTATGTACGGGTAACAGAAAATGGAGTTTTCTGTGTAGAGGTCTGCCTTTTCGAGTTATATGAGAATTGTGCGATTGGCAACCATTCTGACCATTCGTGTTGTTTTTCCGTGGTGAATAGTCGGAGATATTGTTGTAGATCTCTATTCATGTGTTCTGTTTGTCCATCTGTTTGTGGGTGATGCGCGGTAGAGAGTTTAGGAGTAGTGCCGAGACGTTTACATAAGTCCTTCATCACCTGTGATGCAAACTGCAGTCCTCGGTCCGAAACTATTGTTTTTGGAAGACCGTAATGCTTCCATACATGTATGAGGTACAGTCTAGCTGTTTGTAGAGCATTGACAGATTTAGTACAAGGGATGAATTTGACTTCTTTAGAGAATCGATCAACGACTACTAGAATGGAATCGAATCCGTTTGATTCTGGGAAATCTGTCATGAAATCTGCACTGACATGTTCCCATGGGAGATCCGGAATTTCCAGTGGTAATAGTTTTCCTGCAGGTGCAGTATTGATACCTTTGAAACATGCCCATCTATCACAGCATGAGATGTAGTCTTTGACGAGTGTGGGCATTCCGGGCCAAGTATAGCTACACTGTAGCAGTTCTAGGGTTTGATCTATTCCTGGATGTCCTGCAACAGGGGTGTCATGATGTAGACGTATGATTTCCATGCGGAGATCCTGATCATTCGGCATGAAAATCCAGTTCTTCTTGTCATAGAGAAGTTCGTCCTTTTCCGTACAAATGCCATGTTGCTTACAAAGCTTGATAGCTTCTGATTGTAGGATTTTCCATGTTGCTTTCTTTATCTTTTCCAGAATGTCGTCACTATCTGTGGCTATATGCACTAATGTGGCGGCTATTTGTTCTGGGGGGATGACTAAGACCTGCTTATTGTCATCTTCTATTTCTATTGCGTGATCTTCTCGTCGAGAGAGAGCATCGGCTTTTCCCATTTGTGTTCCGGCTTTATGGATCCATTTGAAATTGAAACAAGAGAGGTACTGAGATCATCTGGCTTGTCTTCTGTTTAGATCTTGCCGTTGCATAAACCATTGAAGGTTTGCGTGATCGTTCCAAATTTCAAATTCCTGTTTTGCATCTTCTAGATAGTGTCTCCATTGTTCTAAGCTTCGGATAACACTTAGCATCTCCTTGTCTGCAATTAGATAATTACGTTCTTCTGGTGACATGGAGTGGGATGAGAATGCGACTGGGTGCCATTTGCCATCTTGCTCTATAGATAGAATAGCTCCAGTTGCAAAGTTAGATGCATTGGTTTCTAGGCGAAACTTCTTGTCATTGTCTGGGAAAGCGAGGATAGGGGTGGTGGTAAATTTCCTTTTTAGCATGTCAAACGCTTCTTGTTGTGACTCTTTCCATGAGAAAGGGGTGTCTTTCTTGGTAAGGTCATTTAAGGGTCGTGCAACTTGCACATAATCTTGGATGAAGCGGTGATAGAAGTTGGCTAGTCCTAAGAAACTTCTGACTCCTCAGACTGTGGTCGGAGTTGGCCACTTGGTGATTGCCTTAACTTTATCGTTGTCCATTTTAATGCCTTCGGGAGTTATTGTCATGCCAAGGAACTCAACTTCTTTGGTGTGAAAGTGACATTTCTCTGGTTTGATGAATAAGTCGTTCTCTTCTAGGTGTGCAAGTACTTTGAGAACTATTTTCTCATGTTCCTTTACATCATTTGTCTTGGTAAAGATCATGATGTCATCAATATAGACAACTATGGTATCTTCCATGTCTGCAGATATCTTATTCATCATGGTCTGGAAGGTTGCAGGGGAGTTACAAAGACCAAAGTATATGACCAATGGTTCGAAAGATCCTCGGTGACAGATGAAGGCAGCCTTCCATTCATTGCCTTCTTTGATGCAGATATTATTGTAACCCCATCTGAGATCCATCTTGGTGAATAATTTAGCTCCTTTTAGCTTATTGACCAATTGGGATATCAGGGGTAATGGGTAATTGTTTTTCAACATATGTTCATTGAGGTATCTGTAGTTCTGTACCATGCGCTTCTTTCCATCTTTCTTTGGTACAAAGAATATGGGGGAAGTCTGTGGGGATGTAGATTGGCGGATGTAGCCCTTCTAGAGTTGATCATCGATGAACGCACTGACTTCTTCTTGTTCTTGCAGGGATAAGGGAATTAGCCGGCCTTTTTTTGGCATGAAAGTTTCCTTGAGGTCTATAGCGTGATCCCATGGTTTACGTGTGGGCATACGCTCAGACTCTTTCTTCTTGAACAGGTGAATGAACTTGTGATAAGCACGGGGAACAAGTTCTTCTGGGGTTTTCTCAGGTGGTTTGTCCTTTTCTGAGATTTCCCATTTAAGGGCGTATACATGATCAAATATGACGCGTTCCTGTTCTTCTATATGCCATGAGAAGGAAGGTTTTGTTCTAAGGTTTTGACAGGTACTTGGGCAACGTGTCATGAGGACTTTTCCTTGTGACCAGTCTATTTCTGGATTATGGTTCTTTAGCCATGTATATCCTAGAATAACCTAATTCTTTCCAAGATTGGTTATTTCGGCTGTTGTCTTCTCACGATGTCCTTGGTAGTCTATGACTATTTCTGCATAGTGGGTGATGTCTCCAGTGGAATTCCTAGATCTGTCGACATTATATACTGGTAGTCGGTGACAGAGTGGTAAAAGTGGTAGTTTGTGCCTTTTGGCCCAAGATTTGTCTATGAAGATCATATTAGCACCTGAGTCCAGCAGGGCTTCTGCGGAAGTGAACTATTTGCTATTAATAGGTGCTATGCTAATGGGTAGTGTGATGTCTTTGGAGTTGTTTCCACGAATACGGATTTGATCTGGGATTTCGTTGTCTATTGTTTTAATGGAATTAAGTACCAGTTTCAAGTCCCGGCTGAGCTCACTTGAACGAGACCCCATTAGACTATTGTTAGATTGTTTCTTATTGGGTTTGGCGATCTGGACACCCAGTTTGTCTAGACTGCTTTGGCTTTTCCCTTTCCTTCTGGTTCTGTTTCCAAGAAGGAGACTTCCATCTCATCAAATTCTATTTGTGGATCATGAGGTTCTTCAGGGTCTGAGTTCAAGGTTCGAGCTTGCAGCACCAATGTCCATGGGTGCACCTTGGCCTGGTTGTATTCCATATTCAGTGAACCTCAGTTGAGGTGATGGGCACGAGCTGCTTGAATATGATGAGTTCCGAGACTGGAGTCAGAACGGATTCCCGGTGGAGCGTTCTAATTTCATTTGTTCATACGTTCTTCCTATGGTTACATAGTCATCTAGGAGTTCTTGTACGGTTTTGGACTCGGTCATATTTAAGGCTTGTTGTTGGTAGATGCGGAAATCAACTGCTTTTCTTAGTATTGTCAGACCGTGCTCTTCGGAAATTCCCAATTCTTGGAAGAGAATGCTGAAGAGCTGAGCAAATGAGTAAATGTCCATGGTTCCTTGTTTGAGAGATTCTAGCTTCTTCAGACTTTCATGTGCAAGGGCATCTATCTGGAAGAAGCCTTTGACCTTGGCTTCTAATTCGTCTAAAGTTAGCCATGCACCATCCCCTGGGATGATTGGAGATATTCCCATTGGGATATCAGCCTTCTTTTCACATGCTTCTAATGTTAAGAGTGCGAATCAGGAGGCTTTTCCATTCATCCATAAGAGAATTGCCACGGTGCAGAGTTGATTTGTTTTCAAGTTTGTTGATTAGCCCATAGTTTGGTTCTAAGCCACCATAGGCAGAAGGAGGGTCGGCTTCCATCCCAATAGCCTGGATCGGCAATTTCCTTGTTGACATCCTTTTTCCTTTCCACGTTAGCCATTGTCTGTTCTAGGGTTAGCGCATTGAGCACGTCAATGAGATCATTAACGTCAGTTCCGTGAGACATGTTTATTTATGTTTTTGTATGCTAGTTTTCTGATTGAGAATCTGGAATTTCGGCAAGAGAGTTCCTTCTTTGGTAGGGAGGTGGTGTGACGCGGTCAGCAACTGAGATACCATAAATGGAAAATTGATTTACACGGGGAAGATTGCGTGGAGCAGGGAAGAACAAGTGTTCTGACACTTTTGAATCTTCTCTTTGAGAATGAGGAGGAGAAATTTGAATTTGATTATCTGGGGTGGGAGGTCTGACTCTAACTGGAATAGGTTCTTCTTCTTCTTCTTCTTCTGACTCTTGTTCTGTTTCTTATTCAGGGACTATAGGATGGATTTGGAAAAGAGTATATGTTATTTCAATGGAGCCGTTGAGGTCTTCTGAGACTACTTGTTGGCCTAAGATAAGGTATACCCCTATGAGGAGGTATGAGAGGCACCAGTAGTCTAATCCTAGTTGGAGTATGAGGGAGGCGAGAGCGAGGAGTACTACTTTTATAGGTATAGTCCTTTCTAGATACCCTTCTTTTCTTTCTTTTCTCTCTAGTCTCATACCATTCTGGTAGAATATAAGATCCTGATCTACAATTTGGAAGGAGAGATCCTTGGCCAATAATCTCTTCTGCTGATGTTCATAGAAAACATCGAGATAAATCCCAATGCTGGTCTGATAGAGTGCTGGGTGAGACATTTTGGAAGTAGTGGATGAGAAATTGAATCCTACTTTGGATTGAGAGTTGAGGGACTGGTTGGAAGTTCGCCGGTTGGAATCCGGGTCCTAGGAGTGCCCAGTCAACTGGCTCAGCGAGTTCGGGGAGTGGTTCTGGGAATGGGTTGTAGGGATTGTAGATTTCCCTATATTCTCTGATGTGATGCTCGACTTCTGGGTCGAGGGGGTTCTGGAGAGATTGGTTAGACCTTGGGTCTCTAGTGGGTAGCGGGATTCTTATAAGGAATTGGAGACATTCAAGTACGTCAGCGGGGTCAAGGCGTGTGTATGGTGGTATGCTTCCACATGTGGGACTAGGAGAGCAGGAGAGCGAGAGGGGTGTGTCGGGCTGCGGGATTATCTCGTGGTCATTAGGGTCAATGGACAGGAGCCTTGGTAAGACACGACCGTCTGGTCCGATCATGATGTTAATCAAGGAGGTAGGGAAGATCTGGTGGTAAGATACTAAGTCTGAATTGTCGAGGTGAGATACTAGTTGATGAGCCTTTGTCAGATGTTGCCCTTAACCTTTATTCCAAGGAAGGTTTTTACATGTTACTATCAAGATGTCGTTTTGCTAGGTTCTAGGTCAAGTTGTTCGGCTTGTAGATAGCTAGTCTGCAAGAGGAAGGTTAGTACAATCTTGTTCTAATGAAACACTCAACAACTCACTTAGAGTGCTGAAGTGCTTGAGTTAGAACAATATAGTAGTCAGGCAAGTGGAGAGCTATTGAGGAGAACTCCAGGAGAACAAGACTGAGGGAGACACCCTTCAGACTCCTGGTTTATATACTATTGGTGTATTTGTACCTATTTGATATGAACCTTAACTACTAGCCAATAGCAAAAGTACAGCATACAGCAATGCACAGCAAGGCATAGCCTTGCACAGTAAACTGAGTAAGAACAATAGAAGTGGTGAGTAATGATTGACTGCGGCACAGCAATCTTAGTAAGAAAGGTAATCAAGAATGAGTAATCAAGAGTAAGCATATATGAGTAAGTGGAGAGATAGTCCGTGTCACGTGACAAGTGTCAGGTGGTCAGGTCATGTGATTGAGTCATGTGACTATTGTACAAGATATTCATCTAAGTCCAAAAGTAAAGCTAAGTCAAGTGAAAGCGTAGACAGGTAAGTAAAAGTGTAGGATAAGAAAGGTAAGAAATGTACCATTTGTAACACTTTCTAAGTGGTTATTTTGCTCTAGAGGCACTTTATGCTTAACAAGTTCTTTCTTCTTTAAGGAGACTAGGATGTTGTTGTGATACCATCAACTTTTGAAGACTACTTTGGCTTTCATTGAAATACTCAAAAGTCATTAGATATCAGATACTACCCAAACTTAAGGAAAGAGGAGGAGTAACTGAGATAATTCACAAGAGAGACTTTGAAGGAGATATCAAGTATGCTAAATTAGAGGATATCTAGCCTAGTATCTGGGGTTTATATATATTATAGTATTTGCATATATTTGATCCTTATCTACTACAAAAGAAAACATCTATAGCTCTGAGGATAAGAGGGAATAAGGCTATAGGCTGAACAAAAATAGATATATAGCCACAGAATGGAAGTAAGGCAATGGTATATAGTCATGTACAGTAGCAGAAATGAAAAGAAGAGAAGAGAAGAAGTAAGTATGAGAGATATATATTGTACTGTGAGAAGAGAATACAGTATATCTTTATGGAGAAAATACAGAGATCTAGATCAGGAGTCTAGACTCAACACTAGAAGATAAGATAAAAGTGAAATATAAGATGAGATAATGAAGAGAGAAAAAAGACAACTAAGTCCATAAAATTAAATATAGAAGAATTAAACTATAATATTTATAGATTCTTTCTAAATTTTATTATTTTTACTCTTTATTCTATCTTATAATAGTTATAGATCCCTAATTATTTCTTCTTATATTTATATTTCTCTTTCATATGATATATATTTTCATTTTATTTTATTTTTATTTCTTTATTTTATTTCTTCTATATAATCTTCTAGATCTACTACAAGTTTTGATAGTTTTGTTATTGTGGTAGTTGTCATTAGCTTTCAATGGGTAATTACTATTATAATTCTCTTATTATTTCCCATTATCTTTGTTATTTACTTATTATTACAAATGCTATTTTATAGGCTTAGTAACTGTTTGTTTGTTTGTTATCTTATCTAACCTTTAGCTGATAGACTTCTATTTATTCTTTTCACATTTCATCTGCAAGGGTTATAATTCTCTATTCTATTTTCTTTTCTTATACTGATATACTTACTTTATAATTGCTTATTTCATGGATAAATATTGATCTACTCATACAATATTCTATTATCTTCCTCTCCTATAGCTTATTACATATCCCCACAAATAGTACAAAGAACATAATTCTCTTCTTCTTTTACAGTAGTACAAGCAGAGCACCTACTATAAAGACATAACCAATAGATAAGTCTATCTTTGAGCTAGACCTCAATTGCTTAAGAATAGAGAACTTTATAAAGTATTAAATGAAGCTTTAGTAGAAGTACATTCTTCACAGAGACATAGAGAATACCTATCTCCTACTCATACTATTTCTTTTATAGTATTTAAAAACTTTTGAATCTTAAATACTTTCACTGATTTAAACTCTCAACTTGAGTAGGCTAGTTCTCTTTTCTAATCCAATCTAATAACTTCAGCTACAAGTTATCATATAGTAAGCAATAACATTATATTCTGAAATATTCTATATATCTTTTTCTTATCTCTCTACTTTTCTTCTTTAGTAATATCTATTCTTATTTTATGATCTGTATATATAATCTTTATCTACCTATATAGACCTTTATATATATTAGTTGGGCCAACTTTTAGCCTAACTTATTTGTCTCTTGTATTATCCCTTGATTTTAAGATTTGGATACTCTCTCTTCTCTTTGGCCTTGTTGTTGTGATAAGTGTTATAAAATACTACTTTCTAGACTTAGAACATTTTCTCTTTCTTCATTATCTTATCTTATCTTCAAGCACAGAATCCTATTTATTTCTTTTATAACTTCACTTATACTCATGGATATATATTATCTTCCCTTTTACATGATTACTAACAGACAATCTCATTTATCTCAGATCTATGAAACTCTCTATCCATGCCTTATAACTATCTTATGTTTGTTATGGTTCATTACCTTTACAAGTACATTCAATGGACTTAGTCATTTTTCCTTTCTTTTCCCAATCTAAATCTTCTGTCATCTCTCCTTTTAGTTATATTGGATATATGTAGAATATATGTCTTTCCACAATCATTTTTGCTTCTTTTTTTCTTCTTTTCCTCATGTTTTTCATTTCCGTATGGCTATGCCACAGCCTCACTTCTTTACTTCTCTTCCATTCTTATGCCTCATATATCACAAAGGCTATGCTTTTTATTTCCATCTATCCAATAGCATATATCTCTCTTATTAGCTTATCTCTAGGGTTATGGGTAATTCTATTTATGATAGATAAGGACCAAACATGTACATACAGTCCTATGAGTATATAAACCCCAAGGGCTAAGCTAGACATCCTCCAGTTTAGTTCACTTGGTCTTTCCTCCAAAGTCCAACTGCTCTATTCCAGTTTCTCTCCCTTAAGTTTGAGTAGCACCTGATTGTCTTAGGACTTTCAAGTGTTTCACTTGAACTAAACTCCCCACCCCATCATCTGCTACTTCCCTATATCACTCATAAACTGACCTCAAGTGCATGCTCTGTCCTCTAAGAAGTAGCACCATTATTGAAGAAGCTTCAATTAGTGTACTTCCCTACTTTTCATGCCACCCTTTGGGGCTTTCATAGAAGCACTAGTAACCCAATGCCAGACATCAACCTAGATCACCCCTATATAGCTAGTATAGCTGTAGGACCTAGCAGGACACAAGTAGTCCCTATAATAGTTAAGACCAAAGAGCCAGATGCTGAAGCAGAAGTTGCTCAGGTCTCAGTGGGTGAAGAAGTTCCAGCCAGACTTCTCTCACCATTCTTGTGTACTCTCAGGGCATTTGATGTCTTGCAGCCAGAGTAGTTCTATTTTGGACTAGACTCAGAAGGTGAGAAGGCAACCTACCATAATGTCTCTAAGTGTAGCTCAAGCACTCTGTTACAAACGGTACATTTCTTACCTTTCTTATCCTACACTTTTACTTACTTGTCTATGCTTTACTTGACCCAGCTTTACTTTTGGACTTAGTCGAATATCTTGTACAATAGTCACATGACTTAATCATGTGACCTGATCACCTGACACTTGTCACGTGACACGGACTACTCTTCCACTTACTTATATATGCTTACTCTTGATTACTCATTCTTGATTATCTTTCTTACTAAGATTGCTGCGCTGTAGTCAATCATTACTCATCATCTCTATTGTTCTTACTTAGCTTACTGCGCAAGGCTATACATTGCTGCACATTGCTGTACGCTCTACTTTTGCTATTGGCTAGTAGTTGAGGTTCATACCAAATAGCTACAAACACACCAATAGTATATAAACCAGGAGTCTGAAGGGCGTCCCCCTCAGTCTTGTTCTCCTGGAGTTCTCCTCAATAGCTCTCCACTTGCCTGACTACTCTTATTGTTCTAGTATAAGTATCTCAGCGCTCTAGGTGAGTTGTTGGGTATTTCATTAGAACAAGACTATTCTTACCTTCCCCTTGCAGACTAGCTATCTGCAAGCCGAACCTCTAGTTCTTGAAATGAGTAAACTAGTACTCAGATTGATAGCAAGTAAGAATCTCCCTTTAGATAAGGTTGAGGGCGATATCTGACATAGGCTCACCATCTAGTGTCTCAAATCGACAACTCCGACCTAGTATCTTATCACAAGATCTACCCCACCTCTGTAATCAATATCTCGATCAGACCAGATGGTCGTGTCTTACCAAGACTCCTGGATATTGACCCTAACAACCTCGACATTGTCCCACAAGCGGACACTCCACTCTCGTGCTCCCCTAGCCCTGCCCACAGAAGCATAGAACCATACTTGTGCTTTGACCCTGCAAACCTACTCGAATGACTCCAACTCCTTGTAAGAATCTCACTACCTACTAGAGATCCAAGGTCCAACCACCTACGTCAGAACTCTCTCGACCCCAAAGTCGAGCACCATATCGAAGAGTATAGGGAGATATACGATCCCTACAACCCATTCCAACCAGCTCCCCCCGAACTCGCTGAACCAGTTGATTGGGCACCGCTAGGCCCCCAGTTCCAACCAGTGAACTTTGAACCAGTCCCCCAGTTCTCAATCTAAAGTAGGATCAACTTCCTTATCTACTATTTCCAACACGTCTCACCTCATACTCCACCAGCTCAGCGTTGGGATTTATCTCAACGTTTTCTATGAGCAACAGCAGAAGAGATTATTGGTGAAGGACCTATTCTTCCGGATCATAGACAGGAATCTGATATTTCACGAGAACGGAGTCAGGCTAGAGAGAAGAGAAAGAAGAGAAAGGTACATAGAAAAGACTATACCTATAAAAGTAATACTCCTCGCTCTCGCCTCCCTCGCACTCCAACTAGGATTAGGCTACTGGTACATCTCCTACCTCCTCATAGGGGTTTACCTTACCTTAGGCCAGCAAGTAGTCTTAGGAGACCTCAATGCTTCCTGTGAAATAACCTATAATAATTTTCACATCCATCCTATACTCCCTGAGCAAGAAGTAGAACAAGAGTCAGAAGAAGAAGAAGAAGAGGAAGAACCAATTCCAGTCAGAGTCAGACCTCCCACTCTAGCTAACCAAACAGAAATTTCTCCTCCTCATTCTCAAAGAGAAGAATCAGAAGCATTAGAACACTCATTCTTCCCTGCTCCACGAAACTTACCTTGGGTAAACCAATTCTCCATTTACGGTATTTCAGTTGCCGACCGCACCACTTCACCTCCTTACTAAAGAAGGAACCCACTCGCTGAATTACCAAACCCCCAAACAGAAGATTAACACACTGGACTGTGTAAACAGACATACCAAACTTACTAAAGACGAAAAACAACGTTTCCAGACTTATAGCTCAATGCTCGCTCACCGAAAATTTTCAAACCCCTACCCAAAGAACTCCGTTTATTTTCAGCTACTCAAACAATCCAGAAAACTCTCACGAAAACATAAATAAATATGTCTCACGGAACTGACGTTAATGACCTTATTGATGCGCTCAATGCACTAACTTTAGAACAAACAATGGCTAATGCGGAAAGGAAGAAAGATGTTACCAAGAAAATTGCCGATCCAGGCTATTGGGATGGAAGCCGACCCTCCTTCCACCTATGGTGGCTTAGAACCAAGCTATGGGCTAATCAACAAACTTGGGACACAAACCAACTTGACACCATAGCAATTCTCTCACGGATGAATGGAAAAGCATCCAGATTTGCACTGCTAACACTAGAAGCATGTGCAAGAAATGCTGACATTCCAACTGGAACACCTCCGATCATTCCAGGAGATGGTGCATGGCTAACTCTAGACGAATTAGAAACCAAGGTTGAGAGCTTCTTTTAGATAGATGTTCTTGCACACGAAAGTCTGAAGAAGCTAGAATTACTCAAACAAGGAAGCATGGATATATACTCATTCTCACAGCTCTTCATCATCCTCTTTCAAGAATCGGGAATCTCTGAAGAACATGGTCTAACAATACTAAGAAAGGCAGTTGATTTCTGCATCTACCAATAACAATCCCTAAACATGACCGAGTCCAAAACCATACAGGAACTTCTAGATGATTATGTAACCATCAGAAGAACATATGAGCGGATGAAACTAGAACGATCCACAGGAAACCCGTTCCAATCCTATTCTGGGAATACCTCATATCAGAATAGCTCACGCCCGCTACCTCAACCAAGGTTTACTAAATATGGATTACAACCAGGATGAGGTGCACCCATGGACATTGGTGCTGTAAACAGATCTTCCTTGAGAGGCAAATGCTATAATTGTCTTGGTCCACATCTCACACGAGATTGCAAACAACCCTCCACACGCTGCTGAAATTGTGGTTGGTTGCGAGGTGAACACAAAAACAATTGTAGGAACTACAAAGGAAAGAGCACACGCCAAGCTCAGACCTTAAACTCAGACCCTGAACAATCTCACGATCCACAAATAGAATTCGATGAGATGAAGGCCTCCTTCCTGGAGATAGAATCAGAAGGAAAGGGAAAAGCCAAAGTAGTCTAGATGAACTGGGTATCCAGATCACCAAACCTAATAAGAAACAATCTAACAATAGTCTAACAGGGTCTCATTCAAGCAAGCTCAGCCGGGACTTGAAACCGGTACTTAATTCCATTAACACAATAGACAACGAAATCCCAGACCAAATCCGTATCCATGGAAATAACTCCAAAGATATCACGCTACCCATTAGCATAGCACCTATTAATGGCAAACAATTCACATCCGCAGAAGCCCTGCTGGACTCAGGTGGGAACACGATCAACTACCAGTATACAATGTCGACGGATCTAGGAACTCCCCTGGAGACATCACACATTACGCAGAAATAATCATCGACTACCAAGGTCATCAAGAAAAGACAACAGCTGAAGTAACCAATCTCAGAAAGAATCAGGTTATTCTAGGATACACGTGGCTAAAGAACCACAATCCAGAAATAGATTGATCACAAGGAAAAGTTCTCATGACATGCTATCCAACAACCTGTCAGAATCTTCGACCAAAACCCTCGTTTACATGGCAAATAGAAGAACAAGAACACGTGGCATCTAATCATGTATACGCTTTTAAATGGGAAATCTCAGAAAAGGAGAAACCAGCTGAGAAAACCCCGGAAGAACTCATTCCCCATGCCTATCACAAGTTCATTCACCTATTCAAGAAGAAAGAATCCAAGCATATGCCCACACATAAACCATGGGATCATGCCATAGATCTCAAAGAAACTTTTGTACCAAAGAAAGGCCGACTAATCCCCTTGTCACCACAAGAACAAGAAGAAGTCAGTGCGTTCATCGATGATCAACTCCAGAAGGGCTACATCTGCCAATCTACATCACCACAGACTTCCCCTGTGTTCTTCGTACCAAAGAAAGATGGAAAGAAGCACATGGTACAGGACTATAGATATCTCAATGAACACATGGTGAAAAACAATTACCCACTACTCCTGATTTCCCAATTGGTTGATAAGCTAAAAGGAGCTAAAATATTCACCAAAATGGATCTCAGATGGGGTTACAATAATATCCGTATCAAAGAAGGTGATGAATGGAAAGCCGCCTTCATCTGCCACCGAGGATCTTTCAAACTATTAGTCATGTACTTTGGTCTCTATAATTCTCCCGCAACCTTCCAGACTATGATGAACGAGATATTTGCAGACATGGAAGACACCGTAGTTGTCTACATCGATGATATCATGATCTTTACCAAAACAAATGATGTAAAAGAACATGAGAAAATAGTCCTGAAGGTACTCGCACGCCTAGAAGAAAACGACTTATTCATCAAACCAGAGAAATGCCACTTTTATACCAAAGAAGTCGAATTCCTTGGCATGACAATAACTCCCGAAGGCATCAAAATGGACGATGATAAAGTCAAGACAATCACCGAATGGCCAACTCCGACCACAGTCCAAGGAGTTAGAAGTTTCTTAGGACTGGCTAACTTCTATCGCCACTTTATCCAAGATTATGCACAAGTCACACAACCCTTAAATGATCTCACCAAGAAAGACACCCCTTTCTCATGGAAAGAATCACAACAAGAAGCGTTTGACACGCTAAAGAAGAAATTTACCACTGCTCCTATCCTCGCTTTCCCAGCCAATGATAAGAAGTTCCACCTAGAAACTAATGCATCTAATTTTGCAACTGAAGCTGTTCTATCTATAGAGCAAGATAGCAAATGGCACCTAGTCGCATTCTCATCCCACTCTATGTCACCAGAAGAACGCAATTATCCAATAGCAGACAAAGAAATGCTAAGCGTCATCCGAAGTCTAGAACAATGGAGACATTACCTCGAAGGTGTAAAACAGGAATTTGAAATTTGGAATGATCATGCAAACCTTCAATGGTTTATGCAACGGCAAGATCTAAACAGACGACAAGTCAGATGGTCTCAGTACCTCTCTCATTTCAATTTCAAATGGATCCATAAAGCCGGAACACAAATGGGAAAAGCCGATGCTCTCTCTCGAAGAGAAGATCACGCAATAGGAATAGAAGATGACAATAAGCAAGTCTTAGTCATCCCTCCAGAACAAATAGCCACCACATCAGTGCATATAGCCACAGATAGTAACGAGATTCAAGAAAAGATAAAGAAAGCAACATGGAAAATTCTAGAATCAGAAGCCATTAAGCTTTGTAAGCAACATGGCATCTGTACGGAAAGAGATAAACTTCTCTATGACAAGAAGAACCAAATTTTCGTGCCGAATGATCAGGATCTCCACATGGAAATCATATGCTTACACCATGACATTCCTGTTGCAGGACATCCAGGAATAGATCGAACCCTAGAACTGCTACAGCGTAGCTATACCTGGCCCGGACTGCCCACACTCATCAAAGACTACGTCTCATGCTGCGATAGATGCGCACGCTTTAAAGGCATCAACACTGCACCTGCGGGAAAACTGCTACCATTGGAAATTCCAGATCTCTTATAGGAACATGTCAGTGCAGACTTCATGATAGATTTCCCAGAATCAAATGGATTCAATTCAATTCTAGTAGTCATTGATCGATTCTCCAAAGAAGTCGAATTCATCCCTTGCACCAAATCCGTTAACGCCTTACAAACAGCTAGACTGTATCTTACACATGTATGGAAGCATCATGGACTTCCAAAAACAATAGTGTCAGACCAAGGACCACAATTCACATCACAGGTAATGAAAGACTTATGTAAACGTCTTGGCATTATGCCCAAACTCTCTACCGCATGTCACCCACAAACAGACGGACAAACGGAATGCATGAATAGAGACCTACAACAATACCTTCGACTATTCACCATAGAAAAACAACATGAATGATCAGAATGGTTACCAATTGCGCAATTCTCATATAACTCGAAAAGGCAAACTTCTACACAGAAAACCCCATTCAGTGTTACCCACACATATGAACCAAAAATAGGAATAGAAAATTACATGACTAAAGCACCCACCGCTTCCCTATTTGCTGATGAAATTGAACAAACCCTAAAAGAAACAAAAGAAAATCTAGAAAAAGCACAAAAACACATGAAAAACCAAGCAGATAAACATAGAACAGATGCTCCACAATACAAACTAGGAGATAAAGTTTGGCTTAGCACAGATGGCCTAAAACTCCCATGACCTTCAAAGAAGCTATTGGAAAAATGGCTGGGCCCATACGAAATTATTAGCTTCAAAGGAAGCAATGCTATTGAACTCTGACTCTCACGCATCATGAAAGTGCACAATGTGTTTAATATAGCCAAAATCAAACCATACAAGGAACGTCTCCCAGGACAACATGCTGACAAACCAGGGCCAGTACTCGTAACAGAGGACAGAGAAGACGAATATGAAGTTGACTACATAGTTGACTCCAGACTAAGGGGAAAACGGCTAGAATTCCTAGTACACTGGAAAGGATATGATGACACAGATAGAACTTGGGAACCCCGATCAAATCTTACCCACATGCCGGACGCAATAAAAGAATTCTATAAAAAAAATCCATCGGCTCCCCGTCTCCTCCGCATGACTCAGGTTGATTTCAAAAAGCTGTTCAAACCTTATGAAAACTTCACAGCAACTGCTGCGGAAGACAGCTTATATAATCATCATGAAGTAGAATAAAAGGACCCCACTTCAACCTGAACTGACATCAATCTGCCTCTCCCTAACAACTAGTCAACCACCTCTCATACCCCACCACCACCCTCATGTCCTCTTTCACCAACTCCTTCATCCAATTCCACGCAAATACTATCATTGATGAATATCTCGCCCATAACCCCAACACCGCTCATATTGACATACCAGCTCGCTCGCCACACTTGGCACCTGTCCCATGGTCATGAATCGACTTTGGTCTCCTGATCACATATATGGTATCGATATTCACACTGTGCTATATACTCCTCGAGAACAGCACATTATTCGTCATCGGCATCTTTACCCTAGGGAGTATCATCTCCTTATTCTTAGGGCTTATGGTTTGGTTCTATGTGCATGGCGCAATCTGGGACGGCAAGGGGATAACCCTAGAGATAATGCGTGACACCACTAACGATCACAATTCTTTCAAAGAGTTTAGCGTCACAATGCCCGACAAGTACTGGATTGAGCAAAAAGGGTACAGCTACAAAGTCTACTCCCGCGACTTCAGAACCAGAGAAAAAGAGCAGCATGACGCTCTTATGGAATGGACCTTGCCAATGTGACAGAAGAATGAGGCAGAGACAGCAGCCAATGATCTCAACGGCTGGTCTGGATTCCATCCAACCTGGGAAGAAGGCGAAAATGCAGCGAACAATGAGGATGGTAATGATGATGCTACTGTTCATAGCAATACCAATCTGACTACCACACACAGCTTCGTAGCAGTCTACAACCTCGAGGCTTGAAGAAGAAAGGTCGTGATTGCCTGGAATGCAATCCATAGAGAGGGGGTAGTGTTACAAACGGTACATTTCTTACCTTTCTTATCCTACACTTTTACTTACTTGTCTATGCTTCACTTGACCCAGCTTTACTTTTGGACTTAGTCGAATATCTTGTACAATAGTCACATGACTTAATCATGTGACCTGATTACCTGACACTTGTCATGTGACATGGACTACTCTTCCACTTACTCATATATGCTTACTCTTGATTACTCATTCTTGATTATCTTTCTTACTAAGATTGCTGCGCCGCAGTCAATCATTACTCATCATCTCTATTGTTCTTACTCAGCTTACTGCACAAGGCTATGCATTGCTGCGCATTGCTGTACGCTCTACTTTTGCTATTGGCTAGTAGTTAAGGTTCATATCAAATAGCTACAAACACACCAATAGTATATAAACCAGGAGTCTGAAGGGCGTCCCCCTCAGTCTTGTTCTCCTGGAGTTCTCCTCAACAGCTCTCCACTTGCCTGACTACTCTTATTGTTCTAGTATAAGCATCTCAGCACTCTAGGTGAGTTGTTGGGTGTTTCACACTCCTGCTAAATGGGATGCTAGATATAGATCTCCCCCAAGAGAATGAGCTAGACCAGCTCTTGGAGATAGAGACTGATTCTGGGAGAGTTGAAGAAGAAATTGACCCTAATGACCACACTCCTTAACCATGTGAATGCGTACCCTCTCTCACACCCCACACTTCATCAGCATCTACAGAAGAACATGGGTTGTTAGAGAGGGAGTCCTCGTTAGTGTATCAAGGGTATGCCATATTTGACTTCAGGAGAAGTCCAGTAGATTTTGGAGATAGGCTTAGGGTAATAAAAAGAGAAAGAAAAGAGTCGGTGGTACCTAAGAAGCCACCTAAGAAAAAGAAGCATATGGTAAAGAAGCCAGCACAGTTTAGGGCTAAGATCAGAAGACTGGTCATAGGAGACCTGAGACCTGATGAAGCTATTACTAGAATAAGTCTTAGGCTATGAGACCCTATCAAACCCTCCCCCCACTACAAATTCTAAATAGTGAATAAAATATCTACTTCCCTATCTCATGATCTGGCTGTGATCCTCAGCACAATGGCATTGGACACAGCAAACCCACAAGCAGCTGCTTTAGGGACACAACTAAGGTTATTCCTAGAGCAACAAGCAGATATCATGCAGGCATTAGCAAGAGAGAACTTGTGCCTGGAGCAAGAAATTGCAAGTCTCTCCTTCTAACCTGGACTGTCAGAGTCCACAAGCTCTGCACCGCCACCAGCTGGTCTGGTAAAAATATCAAAAATCATAGTGGATCCTGGCAACTATGATGGGTCAAAGGAAAAGAAGTTTGAGAAATGGTGGATATGGGTTTGTGCATGGTGTGAAGAAAATTATGTCTTGCTTGGAGAGATAGGAGGCATCAAGGCTGTCTTCAGCTAAATGAAAGGCAGGGATGCCAGTAATTTCTCATGAGCAATAATGTCAAGAATTCTTGATGGAGACTGGTACATGTGGCCAGAATTTGAAAAGATAATCATAAACCAATTCTGATCATCTAATGAACAGAAATACCACTGGAAAATGATTACCAGTTTAAAATAAGGTTCATTGAAGATGGAAATATTCCTCACTAAATTTGAAACATATTATGCCCTCGACAACTAGAATAATGCAAGACATATTGAGCTCCTTGAACAGAATGCTGATCAGGAGCTCGTCAAAAAGATAATTATGGAAAAGAGATGCTATAATAACTATGATGGGTTCATAGTGGAGTTAAGAAAACTCACCAACAAAAAGCAACCGCTCAGCTTCACTATGAAAGAAACAGCACAGCATGCCACAACACATGACCCTAATGCAATGGATATTGATATGGTTAACACTAAGGCACCCCATGGCAAATGTTACAATTGTCAAGGGGATTATTTTATCAAAGATTGCAAGAAACCCCAGGTGCAATGCCCAGGGTGCAAACTCCTCAGAAGTTCCCACAGAAAAGACTACGAGAAGTAGTCAAAGCAAATTCATGTCACAAGCACAAAGGACACATCCAGTGATAATATTAAATCCACATAAGTAAGTACCTCTGCAACAGGCAAGAGAAAGCAAAAGGAAGGCTCTGATTTGCCAAGGGCAATATAGAGCATGTCATTCAAAGAAGCTTGGGCCTAGTTCTGAGACTACAAGTGTCTTCTCTCAAAAAAATGAATGACTCTTTATATGATCCTAGATGTGTGAGGAGTTCTCGATTTTCTTCTCTTAATATAGAAAATCTCATGGATATCATGGATAATAAATACAAAAATATTTTTAATTACTTTACTATATCAGAGGGGCCTTCTAGTGAGCTCAGCTGAGACATTAATCTGGTGCTTAATTCTTCTTTTCCCTTCTTCCAAAATGAAATCTCAGAAGGATCTCTCATCCAGTCAAATGTGATGGATAGAGAGATCAATCTATGAATTTTGATTCAGCCTAAAGAAGATCAAATATTCACTTCCCTTGATGCTCTCCTGGACTCAGGAGCAAATGCTATTTTTATTAATTGCCAATGGGTGAAAGATCACCACGTTCCCTTACAAAAACTCTGCCACAATATTTCTATCTATAATATAGATAGAATATGAAATTCTACTAGATCTATCACATACTCTGCAGAATTAATAATTGATTACATGGAACATAGGAAAATAGTCTCAAAAAAAGTAATGGATTTAGGCAAGAATGCCTTTATTCTGGGTTTCTTATGGCTAAGATGCCACAATCTAGAAATTAACTGGCAGAAGGGCATAGTAAAGATAACAAGATGTCCAAATTTGTGTGCCTTGCTCCAAGAAAAGGAAAACCCCCATATTGAGGATCCGGACTACCATGAAAGAGATTCCCAATATACTTCTTATGCCATTATCCATGCGCTAGATGCAATCCCAAAAGAAAAAGAAAAGACCATTGAGAAAATAGTATAAAAGGAGTATCACAAGTTTCTGAAAGTTTTCTCAAAAGGAGAATCAGAGCGGATGCCCTTACGAAAGCCATGGGATTATGCCATAGAACTGAAGAACATGTTTAAACCCAGAAAGGGAAGAATTATACTGTTATCAGATGACGAACAAAAGGAAGTATTGGACTTTATAGATGACTAACTCAGAAAGGGTTATATCATCCTTTCCAAATCAGAACAAATGTCATTGGTATTCTTCATTCTAAAGAAAGATAGGTGCAAATAGATGGTACAGAACTACCATTATCTAAATGAACACATAGTCAAAAATAACTACCTACCACCGTCAATCAGCCAACTAGTCAACAAGCTCAAAAGAGCTAAAATATTTACAAAAATGAATCTAAGATAGGGGTACAACAATATAAGGATCAAAGAAGGCAATGAGTGAAAAGCCACTTTCATATACTTCAGAGGATCCTACAAACCAAAAGTGATGTACTTTGGTTTATGCAATTTCCCCACTACCTTCCAAGTGATAATGAATGAGATCTTCACAGACATGGATGATATGGTTGTCATATATATAAATAATCTAATAATCTATACAAAAACAGAAAGCCAAGTTGAGTACAACAAGATTATTCTTGAAGTTCTTTGTAGATTAGAAGAAAACAATTTATTTATAAAACCAGAAAAGTGCACTTTCTACATTGATGAGGTGGATTTCCTTGGGATGATCATAGGGAAAGATGGGATAAAGATGGATCAGAACAAGGTTTCAGCTATACTGGAATGGCCAGAACCAAAAACAGTAAAAGGAGTATAGAGCTTCTTAGGCTTAGTAAACTTCTATTGAAGGTTCATCAAGGACTATACACAGATTGTATATCCACTAAATGACTTGACCAAGAAAGATCAACCTTTCAAATAGACCAATGCTTGCCAATCAGCATTTGACATGCTTCAACAACATTTTACCTCCATTGTTAATTTTGCGTTAAATCAGATGCATTGGATTACACAACTGGTACCATGCTCTTGGTTCTCAAGGATAACAAATAGCACCTAGTTGCCTATTCCTCCTACTCTATGACCCCGCAGGAACAGAATTATCCAATCACTAATAAAGAAATACTCTTAGTCATTCAGGCACTAGAGCAATGGCATTATTATCTAGAAGGTGCCAGACACCAATTTGAAATATAGAACAA